>OVBA01008176.1:0-13019 GCA_900406435.1 Lepidium aucheri
TCATATGACCGAGCTTAATGCCAATCTCTCCCTGATCAAGAGAGATCTGATATTGGCTGAAACCCCAAAGCTAGCGCTAAGAGGATCGGAGACCAAAGTGTCATATGAGAGATGACTTAGATCCGCCAAAGAGAGATCTAGCATGTGGATCGGTCATTAAACACTTCGGGTCGGACTTTATGCTTTGGATCTGGCTTGATCGCGGCTAATGTCATAATGGATCTGCCGGATCGGAAAGGGATCTTCACCACAAGAGTGGGCTAATCTAGCTTGTCTCGGTTTAGAGCTTGCTTTATATAGCTCAGCGGTGTTGGATCGGCGAGTTAACCGCCGATCACCCATTCCCTATCCTCTAGATTCATGCTTAATTCCATAGTTTATTTCATTTGCTAGTTTTCACTCTGTTTTATGATCATTTCCCTGTTTTGAATGTTCTTGCTCTGTTTTTATTTTGTCCTTTAGTGTAGTTTGTCCTATTAGCTAGTTTAAGAGCTCACATGAATATTTGCCTAACTTTGTGACAGAATGTTAGGTTGCTTGGACTAGATCATAGTACTAGATAGGCTTTTTGCAAGTACCTCCGAGTATTGGTTCGACAATCCACCAACTTACCACTACCCTACAATGATNTTTTAGACACTAAAAATCTTGTTATCAGTAATTCCCTTGTGCAGCCTGGTGCTCCTCTTCTGGTTGCAGGTCTTATTTTCCCTGTGGTACAGGACACGACTGATAAGCTTTAACCCGGTAATGTTGCTTCTCCTTTGTTGACCCCTGAGTCTAATTCTGCTGAAGAAGAGGTTGGTCCTCTTACAAATAATGCTTCTACGTCGGATGTCTGTACTGTGTCTGAAAATGTTGTTGAGTTTGAATGGATGAAGGTCAGGAAACCAATAAGATCTTCGCGTACTCCAGCCTCTGTATCTCCCAAAGACTCGTGCCTTGCTTCTCTATCTAGATTTCATGTTCTGTCTCAAGTTTGTGAGGAAGAATTAATTTTGGAATCAGATGTCCCTGCTAGGCCTCGGAAACAGCCTACTAAAATTCCTATTGTACGTACAAAGGATCTTACCTTTGTAACAAATTCAAGTGCCGCAAAAAAATCTTCCTGTAGAAAGCGATGATATCATTCTTTGCATGTAACGTGCGTGGGTTCAACCAACCACACAAACACGTATCCATTTGTTAGTTGAATAAAACAAAACCACGTTTTGGATGCTTGCTTGAAACTCAGATTCAGGAAGCAAATCACTTACATGTTTTTAATTCTGCTTTCCCTAGCTAAAATGTTCTCACAAACTATGCTCATCACCGATTAGGATGCATTTGGTTTCGTGTATCGGATGAAGTTAATGCCACCTTGTTATCTATGAGTGCTCAACATATTACCTGCCGTATTAAAATTATAGCTATGGATGAGATATTAATATGCTCGGCAATATATGCTTCTAATTTTGCGAATGGCAGGAAAGTTCTCTAGGATGAATTGAGCCACATTCGCTCAATTATGATCATCTCTCACTATCTTTGATACTTATTAGTGACAATAATGAAATACTCAATATCAATAAGCACTCTCATTCTGCTGAGTATAATCTTAATGCCTCTAGTATGTGTAGCTTTCAAGATTTCACTCTTTCATGTGGTCTTCCAGAGTTGGCTTGCCCAAGTCGTTTGCACACTTTGAGTAATAGGCAGCATGTTAACCCCATTGGGAAAAAATTGGACAGAGCCTTGATTAATGTTTCTTAAGAACATGTTTTTCCTTGGTCTTTTACCCTTTTTGAATCCGGAGGGATCTCTGACCTTGCTCGGTGTATTGTGAAGACTGATTCGGCTATATCTTCCAACCGGAAACGTTCATGTTCTTCAATTTTTTAGCTGCCTCACTCAGTTTCTACCTCTCTTTAGGGAAGCTTGGCTTTCTTTTCCGGCATTTTTTCACTCTCGTTCTGCTCTTCATCTCTTCCACAAAAAACTGAAGAGTTTGAAACCGATCCTCAGGGCACTTAATAAATCACACTACGGTGATCTTCCTCGCCGGACAAAAGAGGCTTATGAAGAGCTGTGTAGCTCTTAGGAAGCAGCTTTACTCAGCCCTTCTACTAGTGCTTTTGAAGTTGCTTTTTCTTCTGCTGTTTGTTGGCATCATTTGGCCCATATCGAAGAATAGTTCTCTTGACAAAAATCTCGGATTAACTGATTGTCGGATGGATATCAAAACACTACTTTCTTTCACAGCACTACCCAAAACGCTCAAGGTGAAACTCTAACTCTTCCTGCGGATATCAAGCATGAGGCTATTGCATATTTCACAAACTTTTTGCAGTAAGAACCGCCTATGACTGAGTCATCTGATCCTTTAAATTTGGCGGATGTTATTGAGTATAGATGCTCTCCAAGTTTTGCGAGGTCTTTGGTGGCTTCTATTAATGCAACTAAATTCACAAGGTGATCATGGCGATGCCTTAGATAAGGCTCCTGGACTTGATGGTTATACAATAGATTTCTTCAAAGCGGCTTGGCCTATTATTGGACCTGACTTTGTAACATCGGTTTAATCTTTTTATACTTTCAGACGCAACTGCTTTCGCCTTGATCCCTAAGCACTCAGATGCCATTTCTATGAAGGAGTATCAATTGATTGCTTGTTGCAATCTCTTATATAAGGTCATATCTAAGATTCTGGCTAATCGTTTGAAAACCATTCTTCCTGATGCCATTGAGCCCAATCTGTGTGCTTTTGTAAAGCAGCGATCACTCCTTGAGAATGTTTTTTTAGCCACATAACTGGTTAAGGATTGTCATAAAACTTTACTGTCCTCTATATGTGCCATCAAGTTTGATATAGCAAAAGTGTTCAATACGGTTAAATGGTCCTCTATCTTCTTGGTTTTGGAAGCAATGGGGCTACCGTCTCTGTTTGTGAAATGGGTGCATACTTTTTTATCAACTGCTTCCTTTTCTATCTCTCTCAATGGCGATTTTGATGGTTTTTTCAACAGTAAGCGTGGGATTAGACAAGGTTGCTCCCTCTCACCTTACTTTTATATCATCTCCAACAATGTCTTATCCAATCTCTTAAATAAGGCAGCTGCATCAGGTAAATTTGGCTACCATCCAAAATATCGTGAGCTTAGTCTAACCCACCTTAGCTTAGTCTAACCCACCTTAGCTTTGCTGATGACATAATGGTATTCACTGATGGTAAATCTTCTTCTTTTAATGTAATTTTGGAGGCTATGAAATCTTTTTGGTTGCTCTCTGATCTTTTTATTAACTGACAAAGTCTTCTCTATATGCGGGTGGAGTGGTGCAGCAAGATTTTATTACTACAACCCTCTCAGCTGGTATGACTTTTGGGATAGCTGCCATTTAAGTATCTGGGCCTCCCTCTCTCTACAAAGTCCCTCTCCAATTCTGATTGTGCTCCTCTCATTCCAAAGGTGAAGGCTCGTATGTTGTCTTGGACTACCAAGACCCTCTCCTTTCCAAGGCGTCTTCAACTGATCAAGTCAGTGATTACTAGCATCTCCAATTTTTGGTGCGCTACTTTTCCACTTCCAGGTCGTTATTTGAAGGAGGTTGAACGGTTGTGCAATGCTTTCCTCTGGTCGGATAATCCAAATGACTCTATTAAGACTAAGATTGCTTGGATTGACGTATGTTTACCTTGTGAGGAAGGAGGTATAGGCCTGCACCTACTTAAGGACTATTCCCGAGTTTTTGCACTTCACTTGATTATGAGGCTCCTTTTGACTCACAAATCCTTATGGGTGCAATGGACTCGAAAGTACCTACTTAAATACAATTTCTTTTTTGGGAAGTCAAAGAAGGAACTTTGGGTTCATGGATTTGAAAGAAACTACTAAAGTTGCGGCCTCTTGCAGCTTCTTTCACTTGTATCAAGCTGGGCAACGACCATCATACTTCTTTTTGGTTCGATAAATAGCATTCGATTGGTCGTATTATGGACACTACAGGGGAGGTTGGAATCCGGTATTTTGGGATCTCTCATACTGCCACCATAGCGGAAGTGCTCTCTAACCCCTCGTAGAGGCACAAGCTTATTCGTTGTAGATAGTTCCAGCCGGTAATTGAGCAGATTCTTGACACACTAGTCTCCCTACCTCCCGATGTCCATGGTGTGGTTCTCTGGCGCAATTCAGATTCAGCTTTTGAGCCTTCTTTCTCTGTTACCAAAATTTTGCAGCAACTACGGAGTCAATGTACACGAGTCTCTTGGCGTAAGGTTGTTTGGTTTGCACAAAAGATTCCTCGATTCTCTTTTATTACCTAGTTGGCGATAAAGGATAAGCTCGCAACAAGTACTAGAATGAGATCTTGGGGTTGTATTCAGAATTGTGTTTTTTATGGAGAAAGGAATGACTCTAGGTACCACTTGTTTTTGACTTGTCCATATACTTTCTCGATCTGGTATGATTTATGTCAAAAGCTCATTGGTTCAGTTGTAACCCCAGACTAAGCAGACACTTTAGCCTTCCTCACATCTTTTTCTCGAGACCGGATTGACTCCATATTTTTGAGGCTGAGTTTTCAGGCTACAATTTATGCAACTTGGCGAGAACGTAATGAAAGAATTCATGGCTCCCCTCCCAGAACTTCTACAGATTTTTTACGCCAAATTGATAAGGTCATTCAAAATTGAATCTCTTCTCTTCATTACACGAACAATCACAAACTTGAAGGCCTTCGTTGACGTTGGTTTAAGATATCTAGATTCTATTCTTTATTCTTTATTCTTTATTCTTTATTCTTTATTCTTTATTCTTTAGCAGACTTGTTTTATAGGTTTGTTCTTTCCACTTATAAATAACTATTTTATTGATTAATAAATTTTATTTTTCAACAAAGAAAAAACTGAGAATTAAATATTATTTATAAATCTATATATATAAAGTAAAATGTTGCTCTCTTCTTAAAGAGCCACATCATCACTCACCTTTAAAATAAACTATTAATTTTAAATTATAATTAAAAATAAATAATAAATATGAAACCACAATTTAATAGATACATATACTAATTTAATATTTAAATTAAAATATAGTGAAGATAAAAATTTTTAATGAGTCAACATATCATATGTAATGGTTAAATCTTATACTATGTTTAAACATATTTTATTTAGCATCATAACTTTCAGTTTAAACAAATGTTGATGATGTCTCTTTATATTCCCCCATTCAATATGTATGGAAAACACAATTCAATTACACTAACTAATGGCAAACTGTATCAACATTGTCTTTAATCAAGAAAAAATACATGATCTTTTTTGTGTCGGCAAGTAACTATCGGATCAACAATGGTCCGATAGTTAGCCTAAGCTCTCCAACTAGAGATAGTTAGAACTTGAAATCACCACCAAGAAATGCCTAGCTAAATTAGGGGCAAGCCAATTGAGCCACATATTTCTTGGCACATTGTCTAAAATCAACAAATAACTTCTTTTTGTTATATTTTATTAAATCAGATTATTTGGTAATTCTAACTTAGCATTGCAACCTACTAATATTTTACCTTTTAAAATTTTTATCAAATAAATCTGAAAACCTATAATCACTTTTTTCTGATTGAAAGTTGATCAAAACTCCAAAATATGATTGCAAGGATTTTGCAATTTTAGAAAACCTATTATGTCAACAAAGATGGAGAGCTCATGCATTGTCAACATGTTGCTTCTTGATGAAATATATTATAACTTCTATAGTTTACGTACAATAAACTATACTATTATATTTAAAAAAATTACATACTTTGTCCTAATCTTGCACTCAAATCCAGCATGAAGAACGGTCACTGCGAATAATATTTAGTAGTATACANATATACTTGCAGTCTATGGTCATGCAATGATCTATTCATGTTTACCGCCTATATCTATTCAAAGATCTCTTGAAAGAATGATCACTCTACTCCATTATTAGGTTTAACATCATACGAAGTAACCTCAACTTCAAACTGTGTGGTCCAAAAATGTCAATCCGCTTCAACAACATCACAATGTTTGTTATATAATATTATATAACAATATTATATGACCAAAATTAAAATTATTCTTGATTGAAAACACTAATTAAAATTCACTTCATACATACAAAAAAACACAAAGAAACATAAGTTAAAAAAATAAAAAATAATATAACGATGAAAAAGACAAAACGCATATTACATAACAATATTATAGGACTGAAATTAAAATTGTGTACAATTAATATAAAATTTTGAAAATACATAAACTAATCAACAAATGAAAAAATAAAATTAAAAAATAAATCACGAATGAAAGACGATAACACACATATTACATACCAATATTATATGATTAAAATTTAAAATTTGCACATATAATTTAAATAGTCGAAAAAATGAAATAAGACAAAAACATTTTACATATGCACAAATAATTTAAAACTAATTTACAAATGAAAGAGGATAAAATACATATCATACACTAAAAACAAGAAAATTAACTCTGAACATATATGTATACATTATTAATGAAATCACTCTTACTAATTTATTTGATGCACACTTTTATCTACTTACATACCAAGCAAGAGAATAAATTTATACCTATTGGAAACATATATAAATTACTAAGAGTATTGACGAATTTGATCCACTACATTGTCTTACTCTCCAGTACATTATCTTAAATATCCACTAATGTAANACTCATCTCTTAATATATCATTTTGAATCATTGTCACACATTACCTATTAACTCTCTAAAATCCCACCAAATTAAACAAAATGGAAACTTCACACCTCACTTTTTTGAAATTGAAAGTTGGTCGGACTTTTCAACATGTCATTGCAAGGCTTTCAGAAGCCTCTAATGTCAAAAAAGTAGAAAACTCATGGAAATTGACATGTTACTCCTTGATGAAAATGTATATTAATTTCCATAATAAACGTACAATGAACAACTCAAATACAACATGTATTTCTAAATATTAGCTTCTATTTTATATACTGTTAAACTAAACTTTTTCTACAAAATAAACGTGTATTATCTATATATCTATCATATAACGTCGATTTTTTTATATATTTATAACTTAATCCACAATAATATAAATCATGCCCGAAAGACGAGTCACCAACTAGTATATATATGATTGGAATCTCAACCCAATGATATGTCATCTCAGCATAAAACGGGTGCATTGACTCGCCCTGGTGATTACCATATTATATAGTACCAATAAAGAATAGTTAGTGAATCAATGAAAGTGGTTACTATTATTTTTGTCCCAATTAGGGAAGGCTGCCAATCTTGTCTACACTTTCCAAGGAAATGATTCATGCTTTTTGACCCCGAAAAATCTTTAATATGATTTTGAGGTATGCTTTTATAAATAAATAGGTGGTGGTTAGCTGTATATTTGAGGTAAAGTGAGGGTCATTTGGCCTTTAGGAAAAGTCAAGGGTCAGCTTTTGTTATTCTTCCAACTTCGTGTTTATTGCAAATTCAAGAATCAAAGATATATTTGAATCCCATTACGTGGATCACTGTCATTGTTTCCTTCAAATTGTTAAACAAATACTAGTATTTAGTTACACCAAGAATATACTTTGTAAGGAATCATTTATCTTGTGTGTTAATATAAATGCCAAAAATAATGTGTGCTTCTTTTTAAAATTCACAGAATATTCGGTCACAGAGGGACCACACACACCTCTAAATGAAAACAACCCAACAATGGTATTTTTAGGAAATTCTGGCACATACTGATTATTTGTTGTGCATTTGTTAGGGTCATTGTTAATTATTTATATAATCACCGCCATGGAAAATAAATATTATGTTTTCAATCTTAAATAGTCTTTGGTCCATTCACACTTTTGCCATGATGTGGCTTCTTATGAAACCGCGTTACTACTTTCAATTATGGTCCTGAATCTTACGTTTCTTTGTTTGATATTGCTCAATTCTACTTTTGCATAACAAATCTAATACTTCCTCCGTTTTAATATATAAGGGGTTTTAAGATTTTTATTTTCTTTCAATTTATAAGGTATTTTACATAATTTTAAACAAAATTTTAATGAAGTTAATATCATTTGACCTTTAATATTCTAAAAAATTATTTATGATTGGTTAGATTGAATTTAAATTAAATATTCAAACAGTTTTTAAGAAACAATTTTAAACAGTTTTTAAGAAACAATTAATATGTTTCTTAATCTTTGTGAAAAAGCTTAAAACCCTTATAAATTGAAACGAAGGGAGTAATAATTATCAAATTAGATTTGAAGAATTTCCAAATCAAAACGCAGTTTGAAGAATTCTTCACCCAAAATCAATATTATTATAAAACTTGTCGAATGATTCAAAATTCTTACTTTTATTGCGTAATGTATTTGTTAATTATTGTTACAATTTATTCAAAATTTAAAACCTAGAACAAACAAAACAAATTTAAGAAGAAAAGAATTTCATACTAATGGAGAACCATTTATGAGAGTGGAAGAAGTCGTGGTGTGTGTCTAGAAGAAGGTGTTGCCGGAGATTTGCAACGACGGTTGCTTCTCTCTCCGGACGTTGAAGATTGCGGTGGTTTGGCTGCTACAGGAGCGTAAACTCTGTTACTTGCTGCTTCGTGTGATGGCATCCAAATGCCTTCAACCACCATGAATTGTGGCTGTTGTGGATTTTCCCCGCCGTTGTTTACCATCGGAGTAGCTGCAGGTCTTCTTGTGTGTAGTCTATATTTCTGTAAAAATTCAATCGATTCCATAAAGTTCATCATCGAATCATAGAATCTATATATGATTCGTGGGGACATTTAAAATGATTATTTTTTTTTACCTGTAAATGGCTTTTAACTTCGTCATTGGTTAAACCATCGACCTTCATAAAATCTCTAATCTGCTTAGGCGTGGCAGCTACAGATTTGGCCCCAAAAGAAACACACTTTCTCATCAAATACGATTCAAACAAGTGCGACGTACAGGAAACTTAAAGAATAGGATTTAGTAACATAAATTATACCATTAGATCCTCCAAGTTGCTGAAGCGCGTTCACGAATCTCCGGTGAAGCTCCGGAGACCAGCAACGTCTTTGCTTTCTATGCGACTGAGATTGTTTGAGCTGGTCAGATTCCCTTTTAACTTCCACGGTTTCCGCCGTGGAACTCGATGTTGTCGTTGTAGTTGGCGTCGGAGTGATTGCTTTTAGCGGTTGAGAATCAGTAATAGTCTTCTCAGCCACGTTTTTCTCCTTTTGAAACGGCTGAAACGCACCCTCGTTGCGTTTGACCTCTACCACCGTCACCTTCTTACCAATCACCTCATCCTATTTTTTTCATAATACTAATGTTAAGTCAGAAATCCATTTTCCGATTCAAATTTTTTTTTTCTTAGAAAATTAAATGAGTGGAGACTGATAAAGACGAATACCTTTTCCGGGTTTGTATCCGAAGATTGGTTCCATAACTGAACAGATCTAAGCCAATCTGATTTCTTCTTATCACCGTTGTTTTCAGCTACATCTTTATTATTGGTTTCATCCGAAGAACACGAACTCATTTCCTTGATTGGTGTGAACTCTTCAAATACCGCAGCACCACCGCTACAGTCACTCGTTGTCCGCTCAGAACACTCTGATTTTCCCGATAACTCTTTCCGGCAAGACTCAATCGCTATATGAACAAAAATAACAAACCATTCAAGAAATTGCAATCGAGTGAAAAACAAAAAAAAGAAGATAAAAAAAATCTATACCTTTGGTAACGAGTTCTAAACATAAGGGAAGCTCACGTTGGAATACTTGGATCTTCTTCTGTTCTTCTTCAAGCGCTTCTAAATATTCATTACATTTATGCATTTTTTGGGTGTAATCCATGTCGTCAACAATCGTTTATATTCACAGATTTTTGACGGGTTTTTATAAGAAAATCGGATCTAAAAATCAGAGAAACATTAAACTTGGACCTCAAGTTGGAAGCTTTAAGGAAAGAAATAGAGAGAGAACTGGTATCGTCTAATCGAGGTCGGGCCGTCGCGTACCTACAGACCGAATCTTTAATGTTCTTTTTTTTAAAAGTTTTCTTTAATGAACTTTCGAAATTAAAAGGATAAACAAAAAACAAAGATGTGGTTCTGTAAAACTAGCTAAATAGAAGAGAATATTCGAGTATTTAGGATTCGATTTATCATCGCATCCTAAGTGAGCTGGTAATGACGTCAGCATTCTTAGATAAGAACGACGACTCATTTTGAGTCATTTATTAGTCTTTTTCTTCCAGTTCCCATTTTTTTACCTCTAAAATACATATATTATTATTAAAAATTAAACAGGAAGAAGAATATACCAATGCACTAGATTCCATACATTGGCGATTGGACCATTAATGCGTTCACAGTTTCACACTCAAAACTGGGAGCATTTATGACATGTTATCTAATTGTTTTTTTTTTTTCTAATTTTTGGTTGATATAATTAGAAATGACGTTAATTACTAGTGAAAAGATCGAGATAATTACTTTGTGGTTTATGCAAATTAGTTTATGCCCCAAGTAGTTGGAAACCTTTTAATAGCCAAATTTCCCCCTTTGCAGATACACAGTTTGCTAAACTTTCATATAACAATACTAATTTTACCCAAAATAATATTTCTTCCGTTTAGTTATATTTGATGTTTTAGAAAAAAAATTTGTTTCATTTTACTTGGTGTTTTAAGAATTCTATGCAATATTTATTGTGTTTTTAGTATTTTTGACTATTGAAATTCTGCATATTGATTTATGATTGTTTAGAGTATTTTGGAATTTGTGATAAAATATATTTTGTTTAGAAAAAATAAAATAATTAATCATTTCTAAACTGTGCGAAGAAACTAAAACATCAAATATTAAAAACAGAGGGAGTATTACTTAGATACCTGTTGGAATCGGGTTTAGCACAAGGAGTACTAAAATGGTGGTTCCTGATTAATAGAGCATGAATGAATGGGCAATGACACTTGTGAGTTTTAATAGGAGTAAGAGCTTAGTTAACTCAGTAATAAGGTGAATGCCGAATTGGTGTTCTTATTAAACTTCGAAAGTCCAAAAAGAAGATCCTTCTTACAGAAGGATTGTGCCTGTATTTATAGTTTATAGAGGTGGTTTACATGTGTAGAAAATAAAGGAAGATTTACAAATCTTGTTGATAAGACTTAATCTGTTAAGATTCATGTTAAATTTGCGGAAGTTTTCCATATTGAAACAAGAAAAATTCCGTTTATTGTATGCTGATGTGTCATCCGACTTTCCTTCAGGTTCGTGGAATCTTCTGAGATGAGACATTTTGCCGAGTCGAATATCTTATCCGAGTTGAAGACTTAGTGCTTGCAACTAGGTGGTTCTTTTATATTCGACCCATTGTTTTCGGTTGACCAAAATAGGATCTCAAATCCATCTCCAACAATTTTTCCCCCCAGACTCGAAAAATTCTAGTGCCAAATTTCCGAGTCGGAAATGTTGTTTCATCTTTCATAATCTTTGGTCCACATGTCAATTTTCCAGTGGGTCATTTGAATAGTCGCCTTGATTTTACGCGAGTCATCATTACGCATCGACTCGGCTTTCGTGTCTTTAATAAATAGTACCTTAGTTCTCTCTATAATTTTACTTTCAACCGAGAATTACGAGGTAACTTTATCTTTCTTCTTTATCTCTCTTCCTTTACTCGAGTTGTTTTATTTTCTAGCTGATTTTGCCGCGATGGGAAGAGATAGTTCTAGTTCCAGTTCAAGTTCTGAATCTGTCGATTCTAGTCCGTCTTCCTCTTCTAGTAGTAGTCGTACACAAGAAGGTGTCGAGATATTTTTTCGTAGATAGTCCTGATGAGGGTTTAGGTGATTGGCACGTTAGTCTAGATATCGGTCCGTTTATCATTTTGGTGTGTCCTGAGATAAAGAATATTGTAATCTCTGTTGATTCCAATTTTTGTCCGTGGAACCCTCCAGAGGATTTAATCGTGATTTATGACTGGTAGTTCACAGAGACCAAAATGTGGTTCCCGATCTCGGATTTGCTGCCTCGGTATTGCTTTACCTAGAAAATTGATGTGACTCAACTTGGGCTGCCGGAGTCGCTAATATCATTGGGTCTCTAATTCTTGGAAGTGAGGCATGAATCAATATTTTGCCTCTATTTTTTGAAGAATTAATAGAACTTTGTGAGTCTTCCGGGGGGATTTTGCTTGTTCAAAATCTGGGAACCGGTTTTTAGAAAATCTGACTTCCAAGGTTTCGAAATGGAAGACTTGCTATTTTTTTGTTCGTCCTAGTGAGGTTTTTTGTTCAACGAGGCTGTTGAAATTTCTTTCTACTTGGACTAGAACCCCTGGTAGATTCCTAGGTGTTCGTTTTTGAATTGCCAGATTATTTTTCCCTGGTTCTTACTTTAGCTCATTTATTCTTTAGCAGGGAAATATCGTTCCCTATTGCCCAATTATCGAGAGCTCTAAAATTGTCTTTTCAGCACTCCTCGTCTCGATTGGAAGCTTCTACCCGCAGGACTTCTCCAAAGGACAACTTCTCATTATCAAAGAGGTGATTGACATCACTTTCTTCTTCTCTTCTTGATATTGGTTCGACCTTGATTTTAATTGAGTCTCCTTCCTTTTCAGAGGTTCTTGACATCAACATGGGTGATAACAAGATTTTTGTCTCGGTCTAAGCTATCAAATCATTATAGGGTAGTGGAAAGTAGAGTGGATGTCGAACCAATACTCAAGTCCAGATAACCTAACATTCTGTCACAAAGTTAGGCCAATATTCAAGTGAGCTCTTAAACTAGCTAATAGAACAAACTACACTAGATGACAAAATAAAAACAGAGCAAGAACATTCAAAACAGAGAAATGATCATAAAACAGAGCAAGAAATAGCAAATGCAAAGAACTATGAAATTGAACATGAATCTGGAGGATAGGGAATAGGTGATTGGCGGGTAACTCACCGATCCAACACCGCCAAGCTATATAAAGCGAGCTCTA
>OVBA01008177.1:0-13016 GCA_900406435.1 Lepidium aucheri
GAAGTTCCATCACTATCAACCTTAGAGAAGCACCTTGAGGCGTGTATCACAGATTTGTCTTGCCGGATAACATAAAAACAACATGTAATTAATTGTTTCTGGTTCATTCCCACAAATCCTACAGAGTGGAGTAGTAATAATCTTTCGTTGTGCAAGTTGTGAATTAATAGCTAAAGTTTCTGAGAGGGCTTTCCACATAAAAATTTTAATTTTATTAGGTCCCTGAATTTTCCATACCTTTGATTTCAAGATTATTTGGTAATTCGTAGGAGAGGGCGCATCTAGAAAGCCATACTCATTGAGATTGTTATTAACCAATATCCTCTTTTGACCGAATAAACACCAGATCTGTTGAAACTCCAAATCCACTCATCAGGCAGATTTGATCCTAGTACTATTGACAGAATGTGAGGTATATCTGATGGATGAAAGGTGTCGTTAACTAAAAAGAAATTCCATCCATTTGAATCTAAGAGATCACATACCCTAAGGTCAACTTTGAAGATCGAGTCTCTACAATTGTTGGTCTCGGGTGATGATCCATAATCAAGTTAGTGGTCCAGACATACGTATCCATTCCATTTCCTATTTGTTTGATAATGCCCTTCGATAATAACCATTTACCTTTTTGTATATTTCTCCGACTATAGGAAGGTCTAGTGCCCAATGAACTATCCAGAAAATTTGTAGAATTGAAATATATAGACTTGTATGTTCTTGCAAGCAGTGATATGGGATGGCTCAGTAGGCGACAAGCTTGTTTGGCAAATAACACCATATCAAAATTTTCAAAATCCCTAAAACCTAGTCCGCCTTTGTCTTTAGATTTTGCATCTGTTTCTAGGATATCCAGGGGATCTATTTTGATCCATCTCATTGTTCCACCAATAAGAACGTACTATAATTGTGAGTATTTTACACTATTTCTTTGTTAGTAGAAAGCAAGACATCGCATAGATAGGAAATGACATAGCGACAGTCTTGGGCATAATTTCTTTTCCCCCTACTGATAGGGTCTTAGCGAACCAAGAGTTAGTCTTTTAATCCATATAATCTGTGATAAATTGAAAACTCTGGGTTTTGGAGCCTTTGAAGGAAACCGGTAAACCAAAATATTTCTCCATTCCACTACAGGAGTGTATCTGCAGAATACTGCGGATCTGATTTTGCATGTCATTAGGGATTCTGCCGAATGTTAAACCTGATTTATCAAAATTAATGATTTGCCCAGAAGTTTTCAAGTACTCATGAAAAAATTCTTTAAGAGATGTGGCTTCTTGAACTGATGCTTTGCAAACAAAAAGACTATTATCTGCATATAATAAGTGGTTAACTGTTGGACCCTTGTTACTAAATTGAAGACCAGAAAGCCTGCCCTGATAAGCTAGATAATTCATTTTACCGATAAGTGCTTCTGTGCAAAGAATGTATAAGTATGAAGAAATTGGATCTCTTTGTCTAATTCCAAGTTGCGGTTGGATTAATTCATCAACTTCCCAATTACTAACACTGAAAATGAGACTAAAGTGACATAATTCATAAGAAGATGAATCCATCTATCATCAAATCCTAATCGAGATAACACTTGTCAGAAGAAATCCCATTCCAATCGGTCATAAGTTTTAGAAATATCCGTCTTAACAAGCATGTACCCCGATTTGCCCATACGATTAGTAGTGATGTGATGGATTAATTCATGAGCTATCATTATATTGTTCGTTATTAGTTTTCCAGGTGTAAATGATCCTAGTGTGTCCAAGATTATGTCCTTCAGCATAGGCTGAAGACAGCGGGTAATAATCTTTGAGATTATTTTATATGACATGGAAAACATGCATATGAACTGGAGATTCCTGGATTAGGCTAATGTAAGTATAATTTCATTCTGTTGGGAAACAGCCTGTTTGGAATACTTCTTGTATTTCTATAGTAAGTTGTGGTGCAATTATTTCCTAGTAATTCCAAAAAAACAGTCAGTCATACCATCAGATTCTGGTGTTTTATCTGCTCGTATACTAAAGACAGCATCCTTGATTTCTTCAGATGTAATTGGAGCTAATAAAGCTAAGTTCATTTGATTAGTAACTTTGGGCTGAATATGATGAGTGAAAGAACTTATATTACCCGGTTTGGAGGACTGAAGTAGTTCATAAAAATATTGAGCAGCTATAGATCCTTTGGATCCTTACAAATAATGTATACTGCCCCCTGAATCTTGAAGGCAAGAAATAGTATTTCTCTTTTGTTGTTTGTTTAAGTTGTGATGGAAAAATTTTGTGTTTGCATCCCCATCTTGAAGCCATTTTTCTTTAGATTTTTGTTTCCAGCATTCTTTTTCTGACCGTACTTGTATCAAGAGGTCAACTTTAAGTTGATTAATGAGATTATAATTAGGGGGATTTTTGTTTACCTCTCGTTGTAACTTCTGTTTGAGGATGTCCATTTGTTGTGACGAATTAGTCTGCTTAAGTCTTTTCCATGTTGTGATCTCCTTGCGGCAATTTTTTATTCGTTCAGTCATCATGGCGTTCGGGCTCAGGTTCCTACTTTTCTTGACTATTTCTACAAAGTCTTTGTAAGTGGTCCATCATTTATCAAAAAAAATCGTTTAGAAAAGACGTACGATTCCACTGAAAACGAGGTGTAAATTGGCGTGTGATCGGAACCCATTATGTCCATGTATGTGGTAGAAGTCTTTGTGATGAGGACATCAAGCCGGTTGAACCAAGCAGGTCAATGGCGAGAGCTAGAGCACGCAAGCTTAGGAAACAACTAGGAGAATCTGTAGCTGATGTCTTGAGCAAGGAAGATGATGCTCCTTCACTGGACCATACAAAGATCGACAAGAGCCATATTGAAGTCTTTTCAAGAAGTACGGAGAAGGTCAAGAACTCAAGCCAAGACCAAGCCACACGTCAAGAGGAGAACCAAGACATTCAGATCTTCAAGTAGCTGATCAAGAGGACCAAGAACCATCAAGAGTTGACCTGGAAGCAACCAACAAGAGTTGGCCTTTCATCCAGTCCAACAAGGTATGTTTTGTATTCAATTTAAATGTATTTGTAGGTCCACCAAACCCAATGGCTCCAGAACTTAGACTAGAGAGTCTTAGAGTCCATAGGCTTTTATTTTCGTTTAATAAAATAGACCAAGGCTTCAACTTGTGAAGCAAGACCACCGAACACTAAGTTAGTTTTCTTTGTTTCTTGTTTGTTTGTTAATGGGATGCGACCCATCTTTCATTTGTTTTTCTTTTTAGTTGAGTCGGCCTTAGGGCTACCTGATAGGACCATTTATAAGGTCTCCTTGCAGCCGTGTAACATTGAACTTTGATTATCAATAAAGATCAAACTTTCTTCTACAAGAAAACCTAGCCGTTAGAGATCTTAGCCTCTTGTCTATAGGTTTAAACCTCACTAAGAGATCTTGAGAGGATTCCCCTTGATCAAGAGTGTGTTTGAGTATATCAAGAAGCATACCATTCTTCTTGTAGATCACTTTTCATTCCACCACTTTCATCGCACATCATCTTCTTGTCAAAGGAAGTATACATGGTTCCCTTTGATTAAGATCCATTCCCATCAACCATAGAGAAGCACCTTCAGGCGTGTATCATTTTGGTATCAGAGCCAAAAGTTTCATAGAAGGTTGTATCTATCCTTTTTTCGTTTTTATCTTGTTTTATTTCAATACTTGCTTCATCGTTATTTCATAGGTTGTTATATTTTATTTCCAAGTTGAATCAACCATTGTTTGCTTAGATCCGAGTTAGAACTTGTTTGTGTCGGCTAGGGTTCTTAGTTTTCAATTGTAGAAGACAAATAAATATGTTGTTTGATCTCTAAACTTGTGTAGGGTGCAGAGAATTGTGTTGTTTCCATAAATTATTATTTCCATTTTCATATTTCTATTTTTTCATGTTTTACCTTTTTACAAAAAAAAAGAAAAAGTTACTACTTATTTTTTGTGTGTATGAACATGGAAAATCAAACCAATACTCCAAGCATAGCTGAGATATTGGCTCAACTCCAAGCTAAACTTCAAGCCATCAACACATATATGGACGCTTGGAGCCAAGATCAAGGAACACTCGTGTATCTGTACACTCCCGTGATGATGAAACGGATGCGCTTACTGGGATGAAGAACTCAATCCAGACCCAGATGATCCCCCACCTACACATCATACCACACGAGAAAGAGATCCACATCATCGTGGATGCGAGCGGAATGATCTGATACGCACCAATATCCATCCAAAGCTTACCGCACCAACGTTTGCAGGTAAGATCGAACCGGAAGCATATCTCGATTGAGAGAAGAGAATGGAGTACATTTTTGAGTGCTACCGTTATGCTGACCACAAAAGAGTGAGCTTTGCTGCTGCTCAACTCACGGACAACGCATTGTGATGGTGGGATCGTGACATGGCCGAACGTAGACGCCACTACTACAACCAAGTCACCACTTGGGAAGAGATGAAGTTTAATTTGAGAAAAAGGTAGGTGCCTCCTTATTTCCATAGACACTTACAGAAAAGGTTTCGTAAGTTGGTTTAGGGAAATAGTTCTGTGGAGGAATACTTTGAAGAATTTGAGAGCTTGAAGAAACGACTAGAAACTGAAGAACCGGAGGAGACTATTATGGCTCAATTCATGGATGGTTTACAAGACCGAATAGCTAGAAAAGTAGAGAGGCAGCCATATCATGAGTTGAGGGAGTTGCTTCACTTTTCCATACAAGTTGAGCAGCACATAGATAGAAAGACGGCTGCATCCAACGGCACCAAGAACAACAACTCTTGGACCGCACCCGCCACTAGGCCGCAAGACAAAGGCAAAGCTATTGAGCAAGATAGTCGTTACAAGAAAGCTGATCAAGAACCAGCTAAGAGTCAAAGACCTGAGGTTAGTAAAGTTTCAAATGCTACTAGAACTCGTGACATTGTGTGGGGTCATGGACATATGGCTAGAGAGTGTCCAAACCAAAGGACAATGATTATCACCAATGGAGGAGAGTATGAATCACAAGATGAGGACGAGATGGAGGTAGATGAAGCAGTAGGAGAGGCTAAGGAGACTTTAGCCTACTCGGACATGGAAGAACTCCTTGTAGTTCGCTGCGTTATTAGCTCTATGGTTGTGCCGGATGAAACCGCACAAAGAGAAAACAATTTCCACTCGAGATGTACCATAAGTGGCAAGGTATGTAGTCTCATCATAGATAGTGGTTCATTTACTAACGTGGCTAGCAAGTCTTTGGTTGAGAAATTAGGTCTCACCACGAAAAAGCATCCACGGCCGTACCGCTTGAGATGACTCAGCGACAAAGTAGAGATCAAGGTCTCGGAGCAAGTGACCGTTCCGTTCAGTACTGGAATATACCAAGAAGAGGCACTATGTGATGTAGGTCCCATGCAAGCTGGACACCTCCTACTTGACAGACCGTGGCAATTTGACAAAGAAGCCCTACACAATGGCCGCACCAACTTCTACTCATTCGTGCATGACAAACGCAAGTATAGCTTGGCACATTTAACACCAGCACAAGTGCATGAGCTTCAGCTGAAGATGATTCAGTCCACCAAGGTAAGTAAACATTCTCTCTTTGTGACTCTGAGTGTTATAGAGAAAGCCTTGTGCCAAGCAAACCGTGCTACTAATGCTCTTCAAAGAGAATGTGTGTTTTGAGATATCTTGTGCAGATTTGCCACCAAGGATCCGTGAGCTCTTAGAGAAATTTAAAGACGTGTTTCCAGAAGAGACACCAGCTGGTCTATCACCTATCCGAGGTATAGAACATTAGATCGACTTCGTTCCCGGTTCAGCACGACCAAACCGTGCGGCTTACCGCATCAATCCGCAAGAAGCTAAGGAACTAGAGCAACAAGTTCAAGACCTATTGGACAAAGGCAACATCCGTGAGAGCCTTAGTCCATGTGTTGTTCCAGTATTGCTCGTGCCAAATTAGGATGGATCTTGGAGGATGTGTGTGGATTACTGTGCAATTAACAACATCACCATCAAGTACCACCATCCCATTCCACGTTTAGATGA
Organism: Lepidium aucheri; assembly: GCA_900406435.1. NCBI lineage: Eukaryota > Viridiplantae > Streptophyta > Magnoliopsida > Brassicales > Brassicaceae > Lepidium > Lepidium aucheri. The sequence goes on from OVBA01008177.1 coordinate 6,056, forward strand.
TATGCTATATGAACTTCATGGAGCCACCATCTTCTCCAAGATAGACTCAAGAGTGGTTATCATCAAGTTCTCATGAAGGAAGGTGATGAGTGGAAGACCGCCTTCAAACCCAAACAAGGTTTGTATGAGTGGCTTGTGATGCCGTTTGGACTCATCAATGCATCAAGCACATTCATGAGACTCATGAACCAAGTCTTAAGGGCTTGCATCTGTAAGTTCGTTGTGGTATACTTTGATGACATTCTTGTTTATAGTTTATGCTTGTCCTATCACTTAATGCATCTTAAGAAAGTACTAGAGACTCTTTGTCAAGAAAGACTTTATGTGAACCTTACAAAGTACACTTTTTGCACTAATGAGCTTGTGTTTTTAGGCTTTGTCATAAATTCACAGGGAATTCGTGTAGATCAAAAAAAGATCAAAGCTATTGAAGAATGGCCAATACCTATATCAATCGGTCATGTAGGAGCTTTCACGACTTGGCAATCTTCTACCCCCGCATTGTCAAGAATTTTAGCACCATAGCTGCTCCTCTTACATCCCTGATCAAGAAGGATGTTCCATTCAGATGGGGAGAAGCACAAGAGAAAGCCTTCTCTGAGCTGAAGTCATGCCTCACCAAGGCTCTGGTTTTGGCTTTGCCAAATTTTGAGATGACTTTTGAAGTGGAGTGTGATGCTTCCGAGTTGGGAATTGGAGCTGTGTTGACTCAAGATGAAAGACCTATAGCTTACTTCAGTGAGAAGCTAAGTGGAGCCACTCTTAATTACCTAACATACAACAAGGAGATATATGCATTGGTTCGAGGCTTAGAAGTTTCGCAACACTATCTACTAGCCAAAGAGTTTGTTCACACCGATCATGAGACTTTGAAGCATTTGAGGTGTCAGACCAATTTGAAGAAGATGCATGCAAAGTGGTTAGAATTCATGGAGACATTTCCTTATGTGATAAAGTATAATAAGGGAAAGGATAATGTAGTTGCAGATGCTTTTTTTAGACGGCACAACCTTATTACCATCATGGATGCCAAGGTTTTAGGATTTGAGTTCATCAAGAACAACTACAATGAGAATCCAGACTTTGGAGACATTTATCAAGCTTGAAACAAAGGAGCTTCCGGGTCATATTACATCCATGAAGGGTACTTGTTTTGGGAAAAAAGGTTGTGCATACCGCAAGGATCAATGAGGGACTTGATACTTAGAGAAGCGCATGACAGAGGACTTATGGGACACTTTGGTGTTGACAAGACTCCAGCCATGGTGACTGAGCATTTCTTTTGGCCGCACCTAAGGAGAGATGTGGAACGGTTGTGCCTCAAAGGTGCAACATGTTTCAAGGCCAAAGCTAAGTCGCATCCTCATGGTCTTTATCTTCCTTTACCTATTCCTAATGCTTCTTGGGAGGATATTTCTATGGGCTTTGTTTTAGGTTTTCCAAAGATCAAGCACAAGGATTCAATCTTTGTTGTAGTGGATCGCTTCTCAAAGATGGCTCACTTCATACTTTGTGACAAGACCAATGATGCATCACAAATCGCTGATCTATTCTTCAAGGAAGTGGTGTATCTACATGGAATTCCAAGGACCATTATCTCTGATCGAGATGTCAAGTTCATGAGCCACTTTTGGAGGACTTTGTGGTGCAAATTAGGCACCAAATTGCTCTTTTCAACCACTTGTCATCCTCAAACTGACAGCCAAACTAAAGTGGTAAACCGACTTTAGGTACTTTACTTAGAGCTACGGTCGGTAAGAAGTTAAACAATTGGCTGTCAAGTTTACCTATGGTTGAATCTGCTTATAACCAAGCTAACCATTCTTCTTCTAAGTTTTCACCATTTGAAGTAGTGTATGGCTTCAACCTTTTGACGCCCATGGACTTTACACCACTTCCTCCATGCCACTACTTTGACAAAGACGCAAGTGCCAAACCGAGCTGATCCACAAGCTACATCTCAAGGTAAAGGAGAATTTGGAGAAGAAGGCTGAAGCAGTCAAGCAAAGAGAGGACAAGAGGCGCAAGGATGTGATATTCAAACAGGAAGATTGGGTTTGGGTACACATGCATCCGGAGTAGTTCCCAACCAAGCGCAAGTCCAAGCTCTCACCACGCGGTGATGGACCGTTCCGAGTGCTAGAACGGATCAACGACAATGCATACCGCTTAGAACTGCCAGGTGATTTCAACATTTCTTCATGTTTTAATGTTGCTGATCTCTCTCCTTTCCATGTAGACAATGACGATGCACCCATGATGGAGCATCTTCAAGAGGGAGGGAATGATGAGGACATCAATTTGGTTGAACCAAGCTGGCCAATGACCAGAGCTAGAGCACACAAGCTTAGGGAACAACTAGGAGAAGCTGTAGCTGATGTCTTGAGCAAGGAAGATGATACTCCTTCACCGGACCGCACAAAGATAGACAAGAGCTACATTGAAGTATTTTCAAGAAGTGCGGATAAGGCCAATAACTGAAGCCAAAAGCAAGCCACACGTTAAGAGGAGAACCAAGACATTCAAGATCCTCATGTAGCTGATCACGAGGACCAAGAACCGTCAAGACTTGAGCTGGAAGCAACCAACAAGGCTTGGCCTTTCATCCGGTCTAACAAGGTATGTTTTATGTTCAATTTAAATGTATTTGCATGTCCACCAAGCCCAATGGCTCCAGAACCTTAGACTAGGGAGTCTTAGAGGTCATAGGCTTTTATTTTGGTTTAATTAAAGTGGACCAAGGCTTCAACTTGTGAAGCAAGGCCACAACCAAACTCTAAGTTAGTTTTCTTTGTTTCTTGTTTGTTTGTTAATGGCTGCGATCCATCCTTCATTTGTTTTTCTTTTGAGTTGAGACGGCCTTAGGGCTAGCTGATAGGATCATTTATAAGGTCTCCTTGCAGCCATGTAACATTGAACTTTGATTATCAATAAAGATTGAACTTTCTTCTACAAGAAAACCTAGCTGTTAGAGAGCTTAGCCGATTCTCTAGATTTTTAAACCACACTAAGAGATCTTGAGAGGATTCCCTTGATCGAGAGTGTGTTTGAGTGTATCAAAAAACCTACCATTCTTCTTGTGGATCACTCTTCATTCCACCACTTCCACCGCACATCATCTTCTTATCAAAGGAAGTACACACGGTTCCCTTTGATTGAGATCCATTCCCATCAACCTTAATAAAGCACCTTGAGGCATGTATCACTTCGGAAACTTACGCCACATGTCTAATTTACCGAACGCTTTATCCAGACGTAATTAGACCCAATACTTATTTCGGCATCCCATGCAAGAGAATGCAAGAGAATGTTGATCCTTTGCTTTCAAATTCTTGCATATCGTATTCAGTAATAATGTTTCGAAAATGTTGCATAGACCAAATTGGTCGTTCAGGCCCACCAAATTTTCACTATTATCACTAATCTCATTAAAGTCACCTATGAGCATCCATGCAGAGCTTCTGGAATTGCTTATTATCCTTAGTTTATTCCAAACTTGAGATCTGAGATGTTGTATCGGATGACCATATATAAAGGAAACAAATACATAGCTCATTCCAATCCTGGAGTGTGTATCTATTAAGTTTGTGTTATCTTGCAGAACAATTAAATCTGATTTATTCTTCCAAAATAATGCTAATCCTCCACTAAGATCCACTGGGTCTATAGTAAATACATTCTGATAACCGAGCCATTCTTGAACTGTGATTATATAGTCCTTATTATTTTTAGTCTCGATGAGGAATAAGTAATCTGGAAATAAGATTTTCCTTATTTATTTTAGGTGTTGAACTATCAGGATATTCCTTATCCCTGATAATTCCAACTGAGGATACTCATGACGAATCAGGTGACTTAAAGACAGTCACCATACCAATATGAGTAGATTCATTATCACTAATAGATGATGAAGGGTTGACTTCAATGATCTTACATGTTATCTTATAATTCATTCTAGTGTTGATCTCCTTTAAATTTATGGGCTGAACCATGTCCTGCTCCAAATTACCCTGAGAAACCGAATCCAGAGTTTCGATACGTTTAACCTGATATTTGTGTGTAATGGGAGGACATTGATTTCGACATTCATCTAGTTGAGTAGAAGCTTTTCCTATTGAATGATCCTTAATAGTGTGATGCAGATTATGTCAAGCGTAGTTGGCAAGTTATCAGAAACTGATCCAACCTCTCCCTTATACTCCATGTCTCTGTTAGTAGTATCTTTTGCCTTAGATGAGCTGGGAACATTAGATTTCCCCATTATTTGTTCTTGATTACTCCTCATGGGTAATGAGGAACTGATACTTTCCTCTGAATTCACTTCTTTTTGTTTTTGAATACCCTTCAGTTTTCTTGTATTTTGGTTTTGCGAGTGAGTTTGCAAGCCCTCTAAATTCGTATTTACTTCCTTTGGTGAGGAAGGCGGTGTAGTTACCTCCAACCAAGGACAATGTCGTTTGTCATGAGTCAGTCTATAACAAAAGTGGCAGGATTTTTTAATTCTTTCAAATTCAAAGGATACTTTGATCACTTTACCATCTGGAAATCGGAAAGCTCTTTGTGGGTGTAACGGGCTATCAAGATCATACAGAATTTTAGCACGTATAAACTCATTAGGTTCCTTCGATTTTCATCATAGTGTATGTCTAAAGCTTCACAAAAAGTGCTATTAATTGCAGTGACGAGATCCTTCGTATGATGATTCATTGGAATATTAAACATTTGGATCCAAATTGGTACTTTGGAGATAGTGTGTTCATCATGCATGTCCTGTTCTGGGACCACCGCAACTCTCCATTCCTCAAAGTTCCAAATACCAAAATGTGTTAGTGCTAGAAGTGATTCCTTCGATGAGAATCGGAATTAGAAGTGATCTTTGGAGATGACTGAGCCAATGACCTTTATGTATGTTCTCTAAATCCAAGGGAGTGTGATCATCGCTCTAGCCATGTTTTGCTTCTTCGTGTTTACTAATCGCCCCAAGAAAATGTGTTTTTGATCTTGCATGTTGTGTAAATAGCGGAAGAAGGAAGATGATCTTCTTCCAAAATATGCAAGGACTGGAAGGCGGCCTCATGTAGTGGGGGATTCTCCATTCTAGAGAGTATCGATCTTGATGTCACATGCAGCTTCCGATCTGATTAGTTGTGTGTGTAGAGATGCTTAATCAATCAATTTTTGTTGTAATGCTGAACAAGCTAATGGAACAAAATTTGAATTCAAACACCTAAGAAACGTATCATTAAGTTTTCGATATTATGCCGTTCTTTAGCTAGCCGATTTAGAAGGATTTGTTGATGAAATGGTGATGATGAAAAGCAAGGAAACCGACAACAGGAAACTATAGTGGTTTTACTTTAACTCTCTATCACAAAAGAGAGAAGAGAGATTTTCTTTAAAATTATTATCTTAGACTTAGGATAGGAAAACCCCAATTCATTTAAGCCTTATTTTTTACTTGTCTTTAGGGATTTAATTAATAGGCTCATAGTCATTAGATTAACGGTGTCATGAGGAAAATGTAGATATAATGTAATCCCTACATTTTTTATGAATGAGACTAATTGAATTTTTGTTGATAAATAGCCCTGATAACGAATCTCAAATCCTGAAAGAGTATGTCAAAACTCTAGTCGTTCTGAGAGAGAATCTCAACGTTTAAAAAGCTCTAGACGTCATCCTTGTTTTTGCTCACACGACTAGGAAGCGCTACATCGTGAAATTTGAGTTCTTCTATAGGAGAAGATCCCTTGGCTGATTCAATTTGCCTATGTATCTTATCCGCATCCTCACCGATCTGATCATCTTCTTCAAGTTCACCGGCAAGTTGAGCGGTGGGTGGCAGCAGCAGAAGAGAGGTGGGGCCTCGATGTTGAGCCTGTGCCAAATTATGGTAAATTTGTTATATATATTACTTTTAACAAATTCTTGTGCATCCATAATATTGTGTTTAACTATAAAATATTCTTTTCTGTAAATTCTATACTATACATTAAGTTTATTTAGCTATAAGTCTTATCCTCAATTTATAAGCTAAAATAAATAAAAATATATCAAAGATTTCATTATTTTGTTTATTGGAAAAAACATATAATTGATTAAATAAAAACGTAAATAAAAATTTATAAATGAGCACGAGTTAGATGTAAAGACTATTTTATATTTTTTTGTCAATGACTATTTTATGTTTTATTACAATGTTTTATAACTAATTTGTTCTATATTTATATAAAATTGAAATTGATATAAAATCAGATTAGAATAATATATTTGTCGATTTGTGAATAAGAATTAAAATGAACACAAATTGGGTGAGAATTTTTTTTTTTTGTCAACATTACTCAATCAAAAAATTTTTTAAAGAGGTCCCAAATATAGAAATATTTTGCAACAAATATTGACTTTGAGATAAATTTCTGCGGGAAAGTTATTAATATGGCCATTTTAACTAATTCTTATAAAGTTTAATTAGACTAAATAAATTGTATAGTAATATTACTTTATCATTATATTTATATCAGTTAACAATTCATATATATATATATATACTAGATATAGACATGTGCGATACACGGATATATTTTTATTGAATAATGGTTAACATATATTTTGAATAATGTCTTAGAAATTTATACGTTACTCTACCATTTCTGATGGTTCAGTTTGACACATGGAAGAATCTCATTTATTACTAACTTCTGAACCCCTATTTTATATAATATGATAAGATTTCAACCTAATAATAGTAAAGTAAAATAATAACACATTAAATTTAAAAAATTTCACTTTTTTGTTTATTTTCCTTGAATGTTCTTGATGTAAACGAAAAAAAAAATTAAATTGGAGAAAGTTTGACAAGTTGAAAGATATTAAAAAATTGTCTATGTATTTATATATATATATATATATAAATTAATATTCATAATTCTCTTTTAGATTAGGATTATGTATACAAATAAAT
>OVBA01008178.1:183-13015 GCA_900406435.1 Lepidium aucheri
AAATTCCAGATTTTAAAGTCTACAACAAAGGATTAGTAACAGAAAATAAAGTCTACTACACTAGGATTTAAGGTCTACTACATGTAGGTTTTTCGCGTGAAATTCCAGATTTTAAAGTCTACTACAAAGGATTAGTAACAGAAAACAAAGTCTACTACACTAGGATTTAAGGTCTACTAAACATAGGTTTTTTGCCTGAAATTTCAGATTTTAAAGTCTACTACAAAGAACTTTAAATCTACTACAAAGTCTACCTTCTCATATAAAGTCTACTACACATGACCTAGTTTAGTTTGGTAGATTTTAAATTCTAGAAATAGCTGATGTGGCGTTTTTCATTAATGGCATTTTCGTAAATACTTTTTTTTTTCTTAAATAATAAAGGATAATATCGTACTTAAAAAAAATACAACACTAGTCTAGTAAATTATGCACCATTTTAGTAACTATCAATAATTACAAACTACTTTAGTAAAACTCCATATTTCATGCATCATTTTAGTAAATCACCCTAATACAAATCCATAAGTTCTACCTGTATCTTCTAATAATTTTCATTTACATAAAATATTTTACATTCTTATAAAAGAATCAAATATTTTTAATTATAATAATTAATATATCAAATTCGTGGTCGGCAAAATTTCTATCTAAAGGAGGAAAGGAAGTCCTGATAAAATAGGTTCTCACCGCAATCCCATCCCATGTAATGGCATGTTATCGCCTCCCCAAAACAATAACATCTAGAATATTCGCTGCCATTGCAGACTTTTGGTGGCATAACTCAAGCTCATCTAAAGGAATTCACTGGGTGAAATGGGATCGACTATGCAAGGATAAAATAGAAGGAGGAATGGGCTTCAGAGTAATTACTGATTTCAATTCTGCCTTATTAGCTAAACAACTTTGGCGTTTACTCGATCACCCAAAAACGCTCTTAGCAAAAGTTTTACAAGGACGATATTATATGGGCTCCAGTCCATTAGAACAAAGACGATTTTATTCCCCGTCATATGGGTGGAAAAGTATTTTATCGGCGCGGGATCTGGTTAAAAAGGGTTTAGTACACAGAGTAGGAGATGGGATGAATATAAGAGTTTGGCAAGATCCATGGCTTCTTGACTCTATTCCCAGACCCGCCAAAATTGTGGAACCGCACCTATACCCAGACCTTAGAGTTTCAGAATTAATTGACAATCAGAACAGAAGTTGGAGAGAACCTCTTATACGTCAACTTTTTAACCAAAAAGATGCTAGATTAATCTTGGGATTATATTTACCAAAGTTTCCAGGACGAGACAAGATAGGATGGCATTTTAATAAAACAAGGTTTTATACGGTTAAATCCGGATATTGGGCGGCAATAAATATATCCCCTCGACCACTGAAGTTTTTTGGCCCGAGTATACAAGCTCTTCAAGCGGAATCCTGAAAGGTAAAAGCACCAGAAAAAATAAAACATTTCATCTGGCAAACTATATCAGGACAAACTGCTGTTAAATCAAGCTTAAGTAGACGGGGAATACACTGCGATACAAGATGTGATAGCTGTGGCGCAGAGAGCGAGACTATCAATCATGTACTTTTTGAGTGCCCACCGGCGGTACAAACATGGGCGAAGATACCAACAATGCACAACTTTTCAGGGACTTCGGTATTAACAAACATGGATACTCTATTCTGGCGAATACCTAAAACGGAGGGATACAATAGCTTTCCTTGGATCCTCTGGTTTATATGGAAAGCGAGAAATGAGAAAGCTTTCAAGAACAAAATGCAATAACCACTCAATCTTGTTAGGCAAGCTGAAATAGAAGCAGAAGCATGGGAAAATGTTCAACAGGACAATCACAACCAAACTATGACTGCTGTTGCTCAGCCCTTCAATAGGGGAGGCTTAATTTCCAGGCCTTTAACGGTTAGAGCAGACTTTTCGGGATACAAGTGTATGGTAGATGCCTCATGGAAAGAATCAGGAGAGTACACTGGTCTTGGATAGTATTGTTATCCTTTCGATCATAATAAAGAAAATATGGGCGCAAGATGCTGCTATAGAAGCTTAACCCCTCTACATGCTGAATTCGAAGCGCTTTTGTGGGCAATGACATGTCTTAGTTCCCTTCATCTGGTAGAAGTGGAGTTTCTGGTAGATTGCTCCGAAGTGGTTAAGATAGTGGAAGACCCCACAGCGTGGCCAGCTTTCGCCCCCTACTTGGAAGATTTCTTCATACTCAAAAATGATTTTGAGGTTATATCAATATCGACGTTTTCGCATGTTCTGAACTACAAGGCGGACTCATTGACAAGGAAGGCGCGTAGTCTAGCAAGGAGCTGCACTTTAGTGAATAATATTCCTTATATGGACACAGTTCTAGTTTCTTTTCTTCTAGTAAAGTTGACAAAAAAAAAAAGTTTTTACAACATTACATCTACATCTATTTTTGTCAAGAATTAGGTGGTCAGTTAGTTTGTTTCTAATATAGTATGTTCCTAATCTAGTTTGGCACGAAGCGATGAGTATGAATTCCACTTAGTTCGAGTTAAAAAACTTTGACTTGATTTCATATAGTTAATTTGCATAATCTTAAAATGAGAGTTATTTTTGTTGTTTTCTTCCGTAAAATTTATTTTGAAATTATAATTAAGTTTTTAGTTTAAGAGGGTTTATAATGTTGACAAAAAGAAGAGGAGGGTTTTGTATGTTTTAGTAGTTCATTTCTTGAAATTGGTCTGAACTATGAGATTCGGCCCAAATGAAAGTCCAATTTCGTATACTAGGACTGATTTGCAAAATATAAAGGCCCGAACTATAGTATTCGGCCCAAAGTTTTGATAGCCCAATTTCCTGAGGTTAGCTCTGGAATCTTAGAGTTAGAGAACATAAACTTAAAATGAATATAAAACAGGATGGCAAAAATGTAAATCTTAAATAGTAATGACCGAAAATGATATGCACTCATAGTATAAGGATCTAAACATAAATAATAATAAACAAAGCGACTATGCTAAAAACCCCGTAAAAACCCTAGCTTGAAATACTTGTATAAAACCTCCTACAGGCGCAGTTTCATTGCCATTCCTCGTTTCTCTCTCTTTGGAAAACTTCTCTCCTTGGTTATTCGCAGTCTCTCTAGTCCAACGCAAAGATGAGACCTCCTCTTACTGGTACGAACCCTAGCCGCCTCTTTCTTTTCTTTTTTTTTTTCAGTCTCGGTTGTTAGTTTTTATCAGACTATAACAATGGCAAGTGATAGTTTGAGCTCGTTTGGTCTGAACACTGTCTATAGTTGAACTGATTCTCAATGTTGTTCGTTTATTTTTCAGAACTGTCTTAAGTCTTTGATGTGATATATCTATGGGATTTATAGTCTTAGTAATTTTTCATGAGAAATTTGTAGTCTTTACTTAAACGTGCTTTGTCTACAGGTGGCGGTGGGTACAGCGGTGGACGTGGTGGACGAGGTGGGTTCAGTGGTGGACGAGGTGGCGGTGGCTTCAGTGGTGGAAGAGGTGGCGGTGGCTTCAGTGGTGGACGTGGTGCCTCTGGAGGTAGAGGAAGAGGTGGTGACCGTGGTAGAGGAAGAGGGCGTGGTGGAGACCGTGGCCGTGGAAGAGGAGCAGGAGGCCGTGGAGGAATGAAGGGAGGAAGCAAAGTTATTGTTGAGCCTCACAGACACCCAGGAGTTTTTATTGCAAAGGGTAAAGAAGATGCTCTTGTCACTAAGAACTTGGTTCCTGGCGAAGCTGTCTACAACGAGAAGAGAATCTCTGTTCAGGTGTTATAGAGGATTGTTTGATGGATTGATGTTTGTTCTTGCTTTTTTATATGTATTTAGTTACTGATTTTGTGTTTAAATCTGCAGAATGAAGATGGAACCAAGACTGAATACAGAGTCTGGAATCCTTTCCGTTCAAAGTTAGCAGCTGCTATTCTCGGTGGTGTTGATAACATATGGATTGTAAGCATTATCTTTTTTGAATCTTATTTGATGCTGCTGTTTTGTTGGACTTGTTATTGATTCTTTTTTCTTGGGTCGATGTAGAAACCTGGTGCTAAGGTTCTTTATCTTGGTGCTGCTTCGGGAACCACAGTGTCTCATGTCTCTGATATTGTTGGCCCTGTAAGCAAAACCCAGCTTGATCTGATTTTAGTGTATGTCAACCATATTTAGATGTGTATTAGAGTTGCTTATATATGGACTCTGTGTTCTTGTAGGAGGGATGCGTTTACGCTGTTGAGTTTTCTCATAGAAGTGGTAGAGATTTGGTGAACATGGCAAAGAAGAGAACCAATGTTATCCCAATCATCGAAGATGCCAGACACCCTGCTAAATACAGAATGCTTGTAGGCATGGTTGATGTTATCTTCTCTGATGTTGCCCAGCCTGATCAGGTTTGCTTCTATTGTATACCTTACAATAAATGTCTGAAAATTCTTCAGACATACCTTGAAACTTTACTAAATAGTAGTTTAATTGTTCTTTGGTTTTAAAATAGTGATTCGATGATTGCAAATGATGATTTTACTTGGATTCCCCTTCAGATCATTATGGGTGATGTAAACTCCAAGCTTCTGATGCTTAAGAATTTCTTGCTATATAGCTTTTTGGTTCGGATTTCTGGTTTGTTGGTGTAGTATGATTTTGTAGCCAAATTAAAAACTTATATTTTACCATTAAATTTTTTCAACCATTTTGGTTTGTTTTTTTCAAGATTAATATCAAATATACATGTACGCTAAGAAAAAAAATCAATCTTAAAAACTGTTTTTAAGTTTACCTTTGAGATTTGTTTTGTTTTTCCAGTGTAAGAACATATTAAGATTTGGTTTGGTTGGGAAGAAACTGTCTGAACTTTATTATGCCATTAAGTTTACTTGTCACAAGTTTCTATATGTTATTCTGCTATTAGGTTGCTGTTTTTTTACAATAAGGTGTTTTAATCATACTATGGAATTTTACTTGCCCTTAAAACCTTGCAGGCTAGAATCGTTGATCTGAATGCATCATACTTCCTAAAATCAGGAGGCAACTTTGTGATCTCAATCAAGGTGGGTGTGACTAACCAAATTGATATGTAAATGTTGTTTCTATTAAACCCGGAAAAATGAGTAAACATCTATGTGGTTGTTTTGGCAGGCAAATTGTATCGACTCAACAGTACCAGCAGAAGTAGTGTTCCAAAGCGAAGTGAAGAAGCTGCAGCTAGGGCAGTTCAGACCAGCAGAGCAAGTGACGCTTGAACCATTTGAGCGTGACCATGCCTGTGTCGTTGGTGGCTACCGTATGCCTAAGAAGCAAAAGGCTGCTACTGCTGCTTAGAAGATTTTAACTTTGCTGTCTTTCTCAAGGATTTTGCTCTTCTTTAGTTCTCTTTAGAATCTGTAGGGTTTTTATCCAGAGTTGAGTTTGTAATCATACATTGCTTTCTTTTACTATGCTTTCATCTTTCGCAGAAAATTTTAATCAATTTACGTCAGTTTCTAAATTGATATCTCGAGATGATCGTTGTCATTGCCGAGCAATGTTAGAATTGAAAAGATTGAAGATGAATCGAATCGAAATATGTATCTCAGGACTCTGTTTTGTGTTAATTAGTGGGTAGCAAGATCTTATCAACTTGCACCATTTCTCTACTGGTTATGTGCATAAAAAGCAAAACCGAAATACTGCGCATACTTGAGAGCTTTCGTCCGATTTGGTTTTGGTTTCCACCAATATTTTCATGTTCTAACTCGATTTTACTGGATTTTGGTTAATAGCGTTTCATCACTGATTGAATGGTTTTCTATTGCTAAACAGAATTGGTGGTGGTGCCAAATCAATGGAAACCAAACTTAAAGTATGAAGAGTTACATTATAAGCTAAACAAGATAACAAAAATGGTCCCAATCAAGCAACGATATCCTTCGATGTTGTCTCGCTCCCTCCCCATTTTCTCATACGTTCCATCGTTTCCTCCACCTATTCATCACAGTTTTGTATTAGTTTTCTTTCGCAATCAATCAATTTAAAGAACCAACATTCGATCTTTTAAGGACAAGTGTCTGTGGTGGTGTCTACGGTTCTTACCTCTTTATTCCAGTTTGTCTTATACAGAACAAATATCAGTAACAACGTTTGCAGCGCTGTCCCTGCTATCATTCCAGACCAAAGTCCCTGAAAACATTAAGCTTTACTATTAAAGACATTTGAGGTATAGTTTTAGAGCTTGCTTTTCTCTAAACTTTACTTACCATCACTCCCAAATTTGCTTGGTAACCAAGAAGATAGCCCAAAGGAAGGCCAAATATGTAGTAACAACCCAAGTTGATATAAGCCACTAAGCCTTGCCAACCACCTCCAACAGCCACACCTATAAATAAGATGAACATACCAGGATGGTTATGATCTGATGAGACCTCAAGGTTTGGTTTCAATGGTAATGATAATCGTTTTATATATTTGTACCTGAAATAACCGGCTGTACGCTGTTGAGAACCATGGTTATACCAAGTAGATAAGCAAGCTTAGATACTGCACGTTGAATTACTTTGCTGCTTGTGAAGATGATGGCAAAATGGTCTTTGGCTACGATGATAGCCACCATAAAGAAAAGACCAATGAGGAGAGACTGGAAGACCGTGACATAGACAGAGTATTTAGCTGCTCGTGGACGGCCTAAACCAAGCTCATTGGAGACGCGGACACTAATAATAATACACACATGAGTTTATAAGTCGAACTGTTAGCTGAAGAATACATAGGTAAATAACGTTGATTTAGATTGTGTTGATACCTTATAGCAGCGTTTATTCCGATGAACACCATTGCCTCCACTCCATTGATATTCATGCTGAAAAGGAAAAATCCAAAGCGTGAAACATTGTTGAGAGTGATTAAATGTATTCCAAAGGAAAATATTTTATGTAACTCACCATATAGAAAGGGAATCAACAGCCACAACAGCGTTGTCAAGGTGACCAGTAAGGACGATGATACTCATCATATACCAGATTTCAAGACAAAGCATAACAGCTGATGCAATGGAGAGTCTAACGAAAGCCCAAATCTCTTTAAAAGCCAACCACGACAAACCAGTCCATCCTTCATTACACCATATAATGACATAAACGATTTGAGAGATAGCTGTAACCCAATTAGTGATATTAAACGCCAAAGCAGCACCATTAGTTCCCCAACCAAACACGCCTATAAAGAGCCACAGCATAGCAACGTGTAGAATAAGAACCCCAAATCCAATCCAAGCAATAGCAGCTACTTTGCTCTGCGCTTGAAGGAACTTGGAGGTAGGGAAATTGAAGGCAAGCGAGAAGAGTTGAGGGATGGTTAGACGAGTGAAATCTCCAGCTGGAACAGCAATCTCTTCGGCTTGACCAAGGAATCTCAGAACCGGAGTAGCAAAGATGTAAAGAGGAAGGAGACAGAGGCAAGACACAAATAAGATAATCCAAGATCTCTGCATGTAAACTCCTAACATATTGACTTGACCAGCTCCATATGCTTGGCCACACAGTGTTTCAAGTGCACTTCCCATACCAAGCTACAGTTTCAATTCAACACAATTTGAAACACATCAACAAGTTGATTCCAACATTTATATATATACATGAAATCGAAGCATGGAAGTAGAGAGTGAGATAGTACCAGGAAGCCAAAGGAGAAGGTGCCGATAACAGAGAGAGAGATAGAGACAGCAGAGAGTTCAATATCGCCGATGTGACCGACAAAGATATTTGTGATTGAGTTAACACCGTACTGGCAAATAATACTGAAACCTATCGGAGCAGCGATCATCCATAGCTTCGCTGATTCTGTCGACAAAACTCGCTTAATATCGGTCAAGCTTCTCGCCGGAGCATAATCCTCTTCTACTTTGCCATCTTCCGAAAGAAACGGCGACGTTGGATCCATCTCCTCACGACAACAAAAAAAAGCTTAAACCCAAACTAAAACGTCACACACTTCTCTTTTCTGTGATCTCTCAGTCAATACTGATTGCGGACTTTTGGGTTGGTTTTTATAACAAAGCCGTTGAATCACGCATTTATCTCTCTCTCTCTTAAATAGCATAAAATTAACAAAATATCTTCAAGACTCTACGTCCAAATATTATTTTTATCATTTGGAAATCATTAATTAATATTTATCACGACGAAAATCTAAATAATGCGTCGAATAGATCTTGGATTATCTATGTAAATACTTTAAAACAATAAAAATGTTAGGAAATCTTTATTGTAGGAAATAGGAGGGAATATAATTGATTGGTTATGTGTATTTGTAGTAATATAAATTTGTTACTTTTTGGTATTTCTTTTTGTTGTCTAGAGAGAAGATTAGAGTTGGTAAGGCTAAAGGGTGGTTCATGATTCACCACGTTGACATGTCAAATATCTATTAGATTCTTGGAACCATCCAAAGGGAGAAACTCGCCAGGACAATAAATCGTCTTGTTTCTCTTAAACGATATTCCTTTGGAAGATATATTACACACCAATATTCACAAGGTCACATTTACATGATACTGAATATTATTCACATGATAATCCCTTACTCATAATTTATTTTTCATGTTTTCGTCTTTTTTATTAATGATAAATTTTATCATCTTTTGGTTGTAAATTTAATTCTTCTTCATCCATACTGATTTATTTTCTATTGATAATATCCATAGAATTAGGTTTACATAAACTTCCTAAGATAGTTGGAATACAATAAAAAGAGTACAAGTTTGGAAAATGGCTTAATCAAACTATAATCGAATAAAAATGAAAACTACGTATCAAAAATGGAAAGTTGTCCTTTGCAAAAATAGATAGCGATTTACACAATGCTTCTAGAAACCAAACCAAAAACCGTCAGTTATGTAACGTCGTTAGATTAAAAAAAAAATTAAAAAAATCGGAGAGATATTCTGAAATCGTATTAATGGCCCATCTTAGTCCTTGGTCGTATTGTATTAATTTACCTGCATCCTTCTTTAAAACCTTTGTCATCAACCAACCCATACAAGATAATAATGATGACATTTTCCATTGACTTTTATTCATGCATTTCTCAAAACACATCACACACACACACACACGATCTTATACATATCCAAAAACCAGCTGGAATACTCAAAATTAATTGTTCTGGTGAATAAATCGATCCATTAAATGCTGCTGAGACTAAAATAATCTAGATTGTTTTTCTTTTTGGGGATTTGACTCCTCTAAAATGTTGTAAACGAAAGGTTATGTGTGTATGTATTATATACATACTGAATGTAGTCAGAGAGTAATATATACGTACACCAATATATCCATTTCAAACAAGAGCATGGTTGTAGTCATGGTAATGGAATGTTTTGTAAATGAAATGTGATAGCCACTTCGAAGCTGCAAAACTTAGAACAGCTGCTACAACCACCATGATTCTTGCCACATTCGGCAATGTGATTTGCTTCGTCACGGCCATAACTCCGAGCAAAGCAACCGATGCTATTTGTAAGATCACTTCTAACGCTTTGAGATATTTGTGAGCTTTCTTGCAGCTGCTGCAGTTCTCCACATGTGACCAATACCTGATAACATTATGTTGGCACTTTGTTATATTCAGTATAATCACAACTCACATGAAAGATAAAACTTTCACCTGTCGAAGAGCTGTTCTCGAGGAGGCGTAGGAGGTAGAACTAATGGATCAAACTTTCCTCTCCAATCGACTTGAGCCTCGCTGTACTTGTTAAACCATTTTCTGAATGTAACCACATTAGCATCTGATTTCGTAGGGATAAAGCAGGCTTTTTGCCAGTTTTTTGGTCCCCTCTCCAGTATCTTCCGCTCCTGCACACGTTCCATTACAACTTATATATATCCGGTGCATTGATCACAAAAAGCTGTGGAAAGATGGACTTGGATTTACCTCCACATGAAGGAGGTGCAAATCTGAGTCTAGAATCGTGTTTTGACCAATGTGAAACACCCATCTAGGAACAATCTTATCAATAATTATGCCAAAGTTTCTTGGGAACGTCCATATTAGCCTACTGCGACCTGGGCTCACCGGGATGCATATAAAGATCAAAGACAATCTGCGCTTTGACGATGCTGCCTGGAGACAGAACCTTACGGTCAAAAAATGAAAAGATGTAATAGAGACCAAGAAACTCCAGACAAACAAGAAAAAGTATGACCTTGTCAGATGCATTTGCTGTGCCTGCATACTCCTTTTCCTGCTCTGGTAGAGGGTCTGTGGAAGACCGATACACACATGGTGCAATAAAATTAGAAAACCCCCATTCTTGTTTAGAAAAGAACCCGTTGCTATCTAGTTTTTTTACATTAATCTCCAGTGGTTTTCCCCCTTCTCTATCAACCTTCTCTGCAAGGAAGTGTGAGAGTTGGTTCATGGATCTCAAGCATATCAGATAGACTGTTTAAACTTTGAAATGTAGAGCATTTATCTACCTTTGGGTTTAGGAAACCGCATTAGTCCATAATGTGCATAAGGAACATGAGCTGGGTCCATGAGATTTTCCACCAAGACATCGTACCTGAAAGATTTCAGATTTACACTTAACATGAATGGACAACACATAGTTATTTATTTATTTATTATTATTATTATTTTCTGTTGTTGCTGAAACCGAGTATGAAGCAGAAAGCCTTATTTTGTTTGGAACATGAAGGGAGATTTACCCGTAAGGAATGTCTCGATTTGCCATCAGCTTAGTGAATGATGGGTCTTCTAACTCTGGAATGTAAGGAGGCTTATTGGTTTCAATGATATTTTTATACTTTGGATCAGCGTTTGGCCAAAACCAAATGATCTCATGCTGCACAGTACTTGGATAAACAGCTACACACGCTTGCTTGAATGTATGGAACTGATTTGCAATATCAAAAACTATCATTAATCCAACCAAACATACACAACAAAGACTTTTAAGTTTATCTACTTCAAACCAATCATCATCATATAGCTATCAAAATATAGGAAATTGGGATGTACCGCAGGTCCATCAGGAGGAGCTTGAGGAATGAATTTGCAGTCGCCGGAACCGTTAAAGCACCAACCATGGTAGACACACTGCAACCTACCCCACTGATCAATCCTTCCATCGGACAAAGGAGCAAGGCGATGAGGACACGTGTCGTCCATCACTTTCCATTGCTTCTCGTTCTTGTCCCACCAAACCACCAAATCAATCCCCATAACTTTCTTCCCGTGTGGAACTCTCTTGTCAAGATCGCAAATTGGCATCACTGGGTACCAATTAGCGTACCAATCGAACTTATCCGATCCGGATTCGGAGAGAATCTCAGATTCCGGCGGCGAATTCGTTGGGGTAGCGGTTGAAGATGATACTGCGGCTGTAAAACGAGTAGATTTCGGCGGTGGGGATTTGCCGATGCTAAGAGGATTTGGAGGAATGTGTACTTTTGGATTTGAGACGGAACATCTAAATCGAGGTTTAGTTTTGAGAATTCGGGAGGATGGAACAGGGACAACGCATGCAGCAAGAGCAGCTTCCATGGTTGGAAGATTTCGTATGTTGTGATGCCAATGAGAAAAAGGAAATTGATTATCTTTATTTACATTTTTTATCTGATAATGTCTTGTTTCCCTCGGTTCCGTTATTTTGGTTATATAAAAAGTCAACCAAACTTCAGTTTAGTTTGGTTTTGTTCGACTCGATTTATGTTTGGTTTAATTTAATTTTAATTTGATTTAGTTTTTTATTTTCTGATACTTGGTCATAACTGCTCGGTCCATTACTCAAGTTTCTGATTCGATCCCAGAATGTATGATGGTGCGTATTTTTAATGGATTTACCAGCTGCCATTAAACCAAAAACATTTCACGATTCGATTTATGCACTTATTTTGAAATACTATGAAAAGATTGTGTATCTTATGCACTTTTTTTTGGTATTTATAGAAAGAATTAATTACCTACCTAATACGATAGAATTGTATCTTTACATATAATTAGAATAGCGCGGGTGTATATTTATTTTTGAAAGATATAATTTTCTGATTTATTGTAAGACTTTTTGAAATGATGACAATTTGGTTTAATGAATGGCGGTGTATTTTATGTAACATAGTTGTCTGAATACTGGTGTGTTCTTATATGAAATGTCTCTCAAGTTATTAGAAGGGAAAGAGCTTTAGTGTTTGTAAATTTTATGATTGTAAAAATTTTATATCTCTCCAAATTTAGATAAGTGGTAGTTTTCCAGTAAGATGTGTTTGTGAATGTGCTTTGTTTTTGCTAACTGAAATAATTTATATTTGTCGTAGAACTTGAAGTAAATAACCAGTTGTGTAGATTTGGTAATTGTAATCTGAAATGATCATCAAATAGGTAACATAAATTTTTTATGTTTTATACGCAAATTTTGTTAATACCATGTTTGAAAATTATTTTTCTAACATACATTATGCTATTTCTGATTTGTATGAACAGTATGATTGCTGGTGTTTCCAAAAGTGTTAAGATTTGGAAAAGTGAATGGCGCAACAAAGACAAACAACTACAAAGAAACAGCCAAGACCAGA
The DNA here is from genome assembly GCA_900406435.1 of Lepidium aucheri. Classification (NCBI taxonomy): domain Eukaryota; kingdom Viridiplantae; phylum Streptophyta; class Magnoliopsida; order Brassicales; family Brassicaceae; genus Lepidium; species Lepidium aucheri. The sequence continues at coordinate 12,734 of OVBA01008178.1, forward strand.
AAAAGAGAATATTTGCTCAGTTCAATTTTTTGTTGACAATCGTGCCTACAACACAACACCAACATGCATCAATTATGTCAGCCATATATATTTGGAGTTTCTGTTGCAACAAAAGCATGCAAATGATGCACCTAACGGTGATGCTCGCGGTTGTCACTTATGTAACAGACAGACCAAGCTAAATCAAACTGAGTAGCAAGGTTCCCAAAACTTAAACCCATCCTACCCGCCATTGCAAACAACACACAAGGCCAAGTTTCCAGAATCTGTAGACATAAATCC
>OVBA01008179.1:0-13015 GCA_900406435.1 Lepidium aucheri
TTAGTTTGAAGAGCTTTCCGAAAAGCTGAAACAAACTTAGTATCTCTATCCTAGACGATACTTGCGGGTGCCCCATGCAACCTAATGATTTCTCTTATATAAACCTCGGCAAACCTTTGAGCACTATTCCGTTCTATTGACTGCAAGAAAGTGTGCGGACTTTGTCAACCTGTCCACAATTACCCATATTGAATACTTATTATCACACATGGGCAATCCCGTGATGAAATCCATCGTTATCATATCCCATTTCCATCCCGGGATAAGTAAAATTTGGAATAGTCCACTAGGAACTTGGTGTTCAGCCTTCACCAATTGGCAAGTTGGGCATTCCGATACCAACTTAGCCACATTATGTTTCATTCCTGTCCAATGATAGTACCTTTTCAAGTCTTGGTACATCTTTGTCGATCCCGGGTGGATTGCTAACTTAGACTTATGTGCCTCCTTAAGGATTTCATCCTTTAATCCTTGATCATTAGGAACACACACACGACCATTAACCAAAATGATACTATTTGCTAAAGTTTGATATTCTGTCTTATCATTCATTGCGGCCTTTTTCAAATTCTCATCTTTTTCTTGAGCCATCCAGACTCTAGTCAACAAATCAATTTGATCCGCAGCCCCCAAGCCTAAGGGTTCCTCTTCCACTGTTAAGACTGACAAACTTAAGGTTCCAACCATATCCATAATTCGTCCTAACTCTCTTTCAGAGTCCATGTCTACACGTTTCCTACTTAGTGCATCCGGAACTAAGTTTGCTTTACCCGGGTGGTATTCTATGACCAAGTGATAATCAGCTATGACTTCCATCCATCTTCTTTGCCTTAAGTTCAGATCTGGTTGAGTGAAGATGTACTTCAAACTCTTATGATCTGTGAATACTTGGACCTTCCCACCATAGAGATAGGATCGCCAAATCTTTAAGGCAAATACAACTGCAGCTAATTCCAAGTCATGAGTGGGATAATTCACCTCATGTTTCCTCAATTGTTGTGACGCATAAGCATCACCTTCCCATGCTGCATCAACACACAGTCCAATCCCATTCATGATGCATCTGTATACACCACATACGGTTCGTTTGGCTCCAGTAATGCTAAAACCGGAGTACTAGTCAACATATCCTTGAGTTTTGTGAAGCTNGCCAAACAGTTTGTGTTCACGTAGTTTTTCCAAAACTATTCTTAAGTGACTCTCATGTTCCTCAGAGGAATTAGAGTACAACAACATATCATCTATGAAGATGATCACGAACTCGTCCAAGAATTATCTGAACACATTGTTCATTAGTTTCATGAAGGCAGCCGGTGCATTGGTCAGTCCAAATGGCATAACCACAAACTCATAATGTCCATATCTTGTCCGGAATGCGGTTTTCCGGATATCATTTTCGGCAATTTGAATCTGATNCTCTGCAATTGGAATCTGATGATAGCCTGAAGCTAAATCAATCTTTGAGAACCCAGTAGCACCTCTGATTTGGTCCAATAGCTTATCTACTCGAGGGAGAGGGTACTTGTTCTTTACCATCATTCTGTTCAATCCACGATAATCAATACACAACCTGACAGTTCCATCCTTCTTTTTCACATATAGCACAGGTGCACCCCATGGTGAACTACTAGGCCTTATAAATCCCTTATCCATTAGTTCACTAAGCTGCCTTTTCAATTCAGCCATCTCCGTCGGCGCCATCCGGTACGGTGCTTTGGAGATCGGTGTTGTTCCGAGTTCTAGTTCAATCGTGAATGGATCTGACCTTTCTGGTGGTAATCCCGTGAGTGATGCAAACACATCCTCAAACTCATTCACTACTGGAATGTCCTTAAGTTCTGTTCCTGGTCCAACTTCGACCGTTGAGATCGTAACTAAATACGCCTCACATCCTTTCTCGAGCATCCGTTCCGCTTGGATAGTTGAGACAATCAAACTACCTGAAGTCGGTTGGATTCCCTGATACACCAACCATTTGCCTCCATTCTCAAACTCAACTCTACCACGATAGCAATTTATACGTGCTTTATACTTTCCAAGCCAATCCATTCCTAAGATCACATCGTATAGTTCTACTTCGCAAATCATAAGGTTAGTCGACATGTTCACTCCTTCTATGAAAACGAAGACGTTTCCAACATCCCCGAAGGCATCCATTAATTGCCCACCAGCTGCTCGAACTAACATTTCACTATTCACTCATGGTGATTTCTTAAACTCACCAATACCGATCATTCTCGGGTGTACAAAAAATGTGACGCCCCGGAATCAAACAACACATGGGTTTTCACACCACCCAAGGTTACTGTCCCTACATAATTATTTAGACACTAAGGATCTTAGTTCACACTACACAATCAATCAAGTTCACAAGCAGAAAAACATTTCAATGATGATCTGAACTTACCAGCGATCGGTCGCGATGTTGTCTGTTTGATTGGATCCGCAACCAACGATTATGCTCTAGGCGTTATAGCTGACCTCTTTGACGGTGGTGGTGGAGGTGGCAACTCCTTTCTAGGAAAATTAGCTCGAATGTGCCCTGTTTCCCAACAGTTATAGCACAACCTTGGCTCATCTGTACGAGCATTCCTTTCCTTGGAGTCCTCTTTTGGACAATCCCGGATCTTATGATGTGTACCACCACACCTAAAGCATGCTCCAGAAACTACCCTACATTCCCCAGAATGATTCCTTCCGCAAAGTGTGCACGCAATGGGTAGAGAAACAAAAGTATTTTGTTGTTGTAGAATAAAAAGATAAGGCCACGTGTTGTGACTCCTGCAACATAGTGATACCATAGTTTTTTGGTTGTGCATCAATTCAAACAGTTATACATTGACCTTAAATCAGTAATTATTAGTTTAACCAACATTAAATTAATGAAATTTGGTTGAACCTTATGAACTTTGGTATTTTAAAACTTGTTACGTGAATATATATACTAATTGTTTACATATATACAATTATGACAATCTGGTGAGATCATATGATATATCTCCAGAGCATATCATAGTTTACCTTGTATTGTACAAAGAAAGTGAAACATATAATCTTAGACCACTAAATATTAGATTCATGTGTTATAATTTAGTTCGTACTGAACCAATTGTGTTGTAATGAATAATATAAACAAAAATTTTGTGATAATAAATTGTCAATTATGAATATAATAATGAATTGAATGTAATGATGAATTATCCAAAGAAAATGAATCATATAATATATCTAGTTATTAAGTTTTCTATTCATTTCAATTTATGATTTATTTAGTAATGAACATATTGTGTTGAATTTGAATTATAATGATGTTGTATCGAATCAGATTAACCTATTTTTCTGAAATAATGATGCTATTGAAAATCATAACGAATCACTCCAATAAATTCCAATTCATACCATCCGTTTTCCTTTGCCTCGCACTCGAACCATGTCCTGGTTGGGCTTGATGCACGGCTGGGCCCTTTTTCCTTTCACTCNCGAGACCACTCTCTAATTGGGCAGCTTTTTCCACAAGCTCTGCAACCGAGTTGTAACTCCTTACTTGACACATATTGCAAAGTTAAAGCCGTAGTCCACGCATGAATCGACGCACTTGGACTTTCTCATCATCTAATTCACGTCCACCATATCTCTTAAGATTGTTAAACTGAGTCTCATATACTCTCACAGTCATTGATTTCTTACTAAGATCCAAAAAGGCTCCTTCTAGCCTATCGTACACTTCGGGTGGGAAATACTTTGATTGGAACTCCGTACAAAATGTTTCCCATGTGCAGTCCAGACTTCCTATTCGGCCTAAAACTCCTTTCCACCAATTGTGGGCATCACCTTCCAAGTAATGCTCAGCTATGTCACACCTATACTCATCTAGACAACGAATAGAGCTGAAGTTCCTCTCCAACCTATTTCTCCACTCATCAGCCTCAATTGGCTTAACTCCTCCAACAAAGAACTTAGTGCCAAGTTTCTGCATATGATCTATCATTCTCAAGTATAATTGAATGGTCGAGGTTTGACCAGGCAGCTCGGTTACATTCCGTGAGGTTTCCGTACCCGCTCGCGGTAGCACTCCCTCCTTGGGTATCTCTTCCCTCCGAGGAGGTGCATCATCAGCCGGTGTTGCAGCTGGAAGTCTTTCCAAGACTTGTGTTAACATGACCAAGATAGAATTTAATTCATACCTATCTCCAGCCCCAACATTCACATTCGTGTCCGAGGGTGTTACCGACACCTCATTATCTCTTTGGTCAACACTCTATTGACGTTCCATATTACTTCCCACAACTTGTTCCGCCGTACTAGCAGCATTACGGGAAGTCTCATCATTCCCTACATTACCTCTTCTTCCTTTACGAGTAGTAACCATCTACATTCATCACATTAGCTAAGTTAATAACCTCTATCAACTTAGCTCGGTTCTTATATCACATAACAACTTACCACTTGACCTTGGCGTGAGGAGGATGGATATCATTCATCTAAACCCATTCACATAAACATACTAATCATCCTAGAATCAACCGTGCTCTGATATCACTCATGTTCCGATACATTTTAGCAAGGCCTTGGGCGGACCTTACACTTAACCATTTCAAGTTCCATATTTCACTAAGTCAAAATTTGATTTCATGAGATGTGACAAAAACAATCAGTTCATAATAAAATCCGGTTTCATTCTTATTCAATACTAAAATCAAAGTTCAAAAGCAAACGATAACTTAACGAAATTAAAATTGGTTCTAACATCAAGTTCAATTTAAATAACATAAATAAAACCCCCAAATTCCATCCCTAAATCCACTTCCTCTCTCTTCCGCCTTGGTCTCGCATCTACTAGCCACTTTCTCGATCATTGGCCAACTCATTACCTACAATCACGCAGATTGTATAAGCAAACAAATTTGCTTAGTGGTTCGGTAATTCTGTCCCACTAGGCTATAACCAAAACAAGTATTCAATAACTAACCAAATAAACTAAAGAACAATCACGATCTAGGGTTAACTTATGGATCAACTAAAGTAACCTTTCCATTCCATTCGTCATTCTTATCAATCACGAACCCTCAGGTTCTAAACCACAATCACGAACCCTCAGGTTCTAAACCACAATCACGAACCCTCAGGTTCTATTCACAAACACGAGCCTTTGGTTCTAATCACACACCGAATCCTCGGATTCTATTTTCATAAACGAACTCGCAAGTTCTCATATCACATTCATGATTTTGATCATACGATCCTTCCTTTCACATTCAACCATTCAACCTAACCATTCTAGGGTTCCATTCAACCTATTACCAAACACATATTCTAGGTTAACCTCACGGTCACAAACTCACCTTTTCCTTAGCTTCCTTTTTCGAGTTTCTCTTTTCACTATAAGTTTCGATTTGCCTATCCAAGCAAAACCCTCAACACAATTCAGCTTATTTCCTTAGTTCCACAAGATCGATTCTCTTAGCCTCTCTTCGAGCTCTCTCTTTATTATCTCTAAGTTTGTGTTGCGGATTCTAACCTAAGGAGGATTAAGGATCCTATTTATATGCTCTAATCCTTTCCAAGAAGGCGAACTTAAGCCCCTTTCTAACCAAGCCTTATAACATTTTTTTGGCCCATAAATCAATCCTTGGCCCATAACACTTTAGCCCTTTTTGTTTTGGCCCTTTAGGCTTTTCAAGGCCTATCAAGAACGAACTTGTTAAAGACCAAACACAACATGTCCGAACCTAGGAGGTTCATGTCCAAACTCGGTTTGATCGTGTCCGATCCGTTCTAAGCTCTCTGATCCAATCATTTCATCTGATCCGGACATTGCTGTCCGAACTGACCTCGCATGTCCGATCCAAACGTGCGGTCCATGCGGTCTGTTCCGACCATTTCTGTCTGATCCGACCGTACTGTCAGATCCGACCAATCCTGTCCGATCCGACCAAGCTGTCCAATACGACTAGTCCTATCCGATCTGACCAAGCTGTCCGATCCGACCAAACCTGTCCAAACCGACCATGCTTCCCAATCTGACCAAACCTGTCCAAACCGATCGCGCTGTCCGATCCGACCAATCTTGTCTGATCCGACCAGTTCGGTCCAAAAACTCAAATCTTATCCTAAATTCCTTCCGTAGCCAATTTTCCATGGTTTTACTTGCTTTTTCTCATTCCTTAGGCTTCCAATGTCCTTCCTTAACTCGACTATACCAAATGTCCTTGTTTGGCTAGTCCGTTCGTACCGCATACTCATACCGCACCTAGTGCGTTTACGGATTTACCGAATGTGGGTATTACAGTTCTACTATTGGAAGCTTTAAAAGATTAAAACTCATTATAGAATTCTTATCTCATTATTTATTATTAAACAAATGTTAAGAACTCCAATTGGAGTTCTATTTTGGAGATGGTTTAATATATAAATGTAAACATGTTTCTTGGGACCTAATTTTTTTTTAACGAAAATTATGATATTAATAGAAGTAACCAACGAAAAAAATCCTTTCGTTGGTGATCAATCCGCAATTTCGAGTTTAGACATACCAAATGGAAAGTTAGGATATTTAAGGATAAATATGTGTTGAATGAGGAGCATTTCATTGATAGTAGCTTCTGGCTTCTGACTAATGGCTTCACCTAAGAAATAAGACCTTTTGGAGGCATCAACCGGAACTCTCATCACTTAATGGAGGGGTTATAGCTGACCTTGTCAGTACAAGGAAGTAGTGCACCTATGTTGAATCCTCAGATTGGGAAGTATCCGACACTCCTGTGCTTTGTTTTGGACTCCTCTATCTTGCTTGTACATACTCCTATCTCCAAATAATTTGTTGGTCCTTCATAAAAGTGAATGTGTGGCACAACATCACACTTGCAGTATCTCTTTTTAAGCCAATTCTAAGGTTGAGAAGAGATAAGAACCAAACTTCCAACAAAAATCTCCAGTTAACTGTATAGCAATATATTACGGGTTGAAGAAACTTGAGTCTTCTATGTCGATAGCAACAAGCACCCCTATACCCATGATTATACCAAACCATAGTAATGCTAATCCTCCATCATTGTCAGTGCCTCTACCAAAATTTGCAGCAGACAATTCTAAATATTATACATCTACATTTTCCGGCCCATTACTAGTATCTGCAGGTTGGGATCTTGACTCTAACTCAGTCTTGGAAGTTAACGCAGCCCCAAGTGAGTCACCAAAAGAAAGTTTATTGTCTATAGCTTCAGGTGAAACTATGCCTTGAAACTCTTCGCTCACACTCAATGCAGACAACACATCCATAAATGAATCTTGACCAAAATCATCTGATGAAACCTTTTCATTCCGTAAAAATGAGCCAAGTTATTCTGAATCAGACATTTAATTATCAGAAGCATCTGAATCAGTGGCTTTGACGTTGGTCATGTCATCTTCTTCCTCCTCCACATATGCTTTGTATGTAAGCCGTAGCAGTATCTCACCCGCGGATCCCTTCCCAAACAAACTCCAACCACCATGCAAAACCACGATTCTGTCTGTAGGAACCGTATCTTGTAGGAATCTGAGATCAACCTCTCCAGTACCAATTGCCATATCAGCAAACCCTAGACGATCCTTGACCTCAACTTGTAATACTTGCTCTCTAGGATTTGAAACAAGAAATTGAAAGTCCTTATTCCAAATTGGCTGACCAGGAGCCCCAATGACAGTAGTTTGACTGTTCCTTTTACTACGAATAACTTGATCACCTAATCTGAGAATTGCATATGAATCTGTTTTACCAAAGAATATGTACTGAAGTTTCTGGGCATCTACAGGAGTAACAAATAGTTCTCCAACAAAATCTTTATTGTCTTCCGGCGTTCCTCCTGATTTTGAATCTTTTGAAACTGGTCCAACAACTTTTCCTTTTTGAAAATCCAAAACAATTTTCTTTGGATGTGATACAAATGAACATGATACAGCTCCCACCCAAGGTTGTGTTGGTATCAATCTTAGTTTGACCCAAAGCTCACCATCAATGTCAAAATCCCGGACACCAACTGGAACAACTTCAATTTTAATTAGTTGAAGGATCTAGAAGCTAAAGCCTCCTTTGCATTCAACCATCCACCTGAGTAGGAATCGAGATCTGCCTCAAATTGCACCTGGGCTGAGCTAGAAAACTTCAGGAAGGAAATTTCGAGTAAATCAGCTTCAAATGAGACTTCAATTGTGACTTTCATCAAGCCAAATCCAAATGACCAAGGAAGAAATTGATAAGAGGTGAGATGTAATCGTCATCTATAGCAGATCCAAGAGATGATTGAAAAATATCCGGTATCAATAAACTTGATCCAGAGTGTTTACTCCCTGCCCCTATCGACGAGAGGAGGAGAAGTCTTTTTTTGTGTCGGTACCCAGAAAGGTAATAATGGCGTTTAGGTCAGTGAAGAAGAATCTAACTCGCCGTCGTTACGAGTATCTTTCTTCCTCCGCCACAACTCGAGAGTCTTGCAACTTTTTTTCCGATATCGAAAATAACGTCAATGGTCATCATCGTCGTCGTTTGTTACTGGTTTCTCTTCCTCGTTTCCTCCGCCGTTAAGTGTTCCTGAGTTTATACACTTCTTTTGTTTTACTCATGTGTTTTTTTTATTGGGTCCTAATTTTCTTTCAGAATTTTATATAATCGTTACGAAAATCTTTTAAAAAAAATTGTTAAAGGATTTCATTAAATAAAAACAGATGAGTTATGACAAAAGATGAACCCTCAGTTTTTCTCCATGGAAGACACACACTCCTTTTTCTTCTCTCCAAATTTTTCTACGTAACCCAATTTGGATGTGGGTAAACTACAAGCAGAATCCGAGCCTAAGCTATCGGAGCACAAACGTGGCCAATCCTCAGGATCATGTATATCCACCAAAGCAAAGAGCATGGATTCCAAAAGAACAATGGCAACAGAGCCTCAAGATGTTCCCACTTTGTGTGTTCAGCTTTTCCACCTTAGGTCATTGCACTTATTTGAGGCCAAGCAAGATCTAAGTTTGGGGGAGCTGTTGTGTGTGATTTTGATGGTTTTAAAGTCTTATTTTAGGTTGTTTTGCATCCGTTTAGTTAGATTTTCCGTGCACTTAGGTCAGTTTAGGTTAGTTTTGCACTTTTTGCATTTACATTTGGAGTTTTGGAATTTATCTAGGTAAAGGAGCAAAAGGAGCAGAAAAAGAGCTAAAANAGAAAAGGAGCTAAAAATGGAGCTAAGAATGATTGGATCAGTTTCTAGGAAAAAAGAAGTCATGCAAACTCGGATCGCTGCCTCATGGATCGCAGGCGAGGACTGCTCGGAATGCTTAGGAAAAGAAGCCTCAGTCACTAGCCTCAACCTATTTGTTGCGAGGAGAAACAAACCCATTACACTCGGACAATTCACTCGGACTCAACTCCTAAGGGCGAAGCTCAGAACCACTCATCGGTGCCAAGTTCGCGCAAGGATTCGGAGGACAAGATTTTATGTTGACCGACTTAGGTCGGTTTGACCATTAGGGTTATGCAAATGACCCTATAAATACCCCTTAATCTCTATTTTAGCATATTATCTGATGTTTTAGCTGAAAAAACTCTCTCTATATTTTGTAGTTGCTTTCTTTTATGCTTGTTAAGGTACATTGTTGATTCCGATTTATGCTTTAATGAATTAAGTTTGATTTGATATTCATCTTTTACTTTCTGTTCTTTCTTTTACTGTTGTTTATGTTTATGCTGATGAGATCTCCTTTGATCCTCCAATCTAAAGCCATGAGAAGTGAGTAGATCCTTGTGGATCTCGAGGATAGAGAGATCAGAGGTGAAATCACCGATCCACTCTCCTTGCAAACAATGATCTGATCCGATCTCTTCTCACATGTCCGAGCTTAAGGCCGATCTCTCCCTGATCAAGAGAGATCTAGTTTGGGCCAAAACCTAAAGCTAGCGCTAAGGAAATCGGACACCAAGTGCCATGTGGGTGATTGTTTGATCCGCCGAGGAAAGATGTAGTATTGTGGATCGGCTAATACATGTTTTGGGCTGAACTTTAAGATTCTGATCTGGCATGATCGTGGATAGCGCCGAAATGGATCAGCCGGATTTGGAAAGGGGTCTTCACCATAAGAATGGGTTGATCTAGGTTATCCCAGTCTAGGGATCGCCTTATATAACTTGGCGAGGTTGGATCGGTGGGCTTACCGCTGATCAATCACCTCATATCCTCTAGATTCATGTTTCTTATCTTAGATTTATCTATTGTTATCATCTTGCTCTGTTATTTGATCATTTCTCTGTTTTTGCAAGTTTGGTTCTGTTTTTATTTTGTCTTGTAGCTTATTTTGTCCTATTGGCTAGATTGCAAGGTTTCATGAAAACATAGCATATCTTTGTGACAGATTGATAGGTTGCCTGGACTAGGATTTAGTATTAGGTAGATTGTTTGCAAGTAACTACTGAGTATTAGTTCGACATCCACCTACTTACCACTATACTTCAATGATCAAATTGGCGCTGTTGCCAAATCAATTTTTCCTTGTTCCAATTTATAATTTGCTTGTCTTATGATCAGGTTTATTGTCATTTCTATTCCAACTTGTCTGTGTATCACTAAGCTAGGATCTCTAAGGACCAAGCCTCAATCTTATTGACAAGTTGTTGTTTCTGTCTTTGCAGGCCTGGGAGGTACCCTCGCCATTCGACACTGAGGCCAGCAACAGAATTTGCATCCTCGTTCCAAGTCTTGCGATTTGTGCAAGTAATCAATTCAGTTTCTTTGGTTGATGCACACACGGACGAAAGGTTCCCAACACCTTCCACTACCCGCCGACGATATAAATTAGCTCACGCGTGAGATCCGACGAAGGGCAGTACAATGCAGCAACCCCAGCCAGATCTTGATAATTCTACACCGGGAACGACATAGGATGGTACTCCTTTGTTTGTTAATAAGGCCGCCCACCAGGCGCGAGCACAGAACCCGGCTCGTCGTCCTCGCTGTATTTGTGCGAGCGACGCCCCGAGTACACATACAATTGAGAATGGGATCCAGCCGCCGGCGATCCAGAACAACAATTTTCAGATCAAGAGTGGTCTCATCTCCATGGTGCAGAATAACAAGTTTCATGGTATACCCTCGGAGGACCCCCTCGACCATCTCGACGAGTTCGAGAGACTATGCTTACTCACACGTATCAATGGAGTAAGTTAAGATGCCTTGAAGCTCAGGCTCTTTCCTTTCTCTCTAGGGAATAGAGCACATCAGTGGGAAAAACACCTTCTAGCCGGATCAATCACAACTTGGCCGGAGTGTAAACACATGTTTCTCACCAAGTTCTTTTCAAACTCACAAACGACAAAGCTTAGGATCATCATATCCAACTTTGTTCAGCAAAGCAGCGAGTCTTTGGCCGAGGCATGGGAACGGTACAATACTTACCAAGCTCAATGCCCTCATCATGGTTTCAGAGAAGATACCATCCTCAACAACTTCTACCAAGGAGTTCTCCCGAGATACGTATGTTGTTGGACACCGCAAGTCATGGGAGCTTTCTCCAGTAGGATATCAACGAGGGACGTGCATTGATTGAGAACCTTGCCTTAGCCAATGGAAAGTATGGCGAGGACTATGACCGAGCTGTCAGAGGAACCTCAGATTCCAACATATGCGCAAGAAAGAAGTTAAAGCAACTTCATGAGAAGCTAGATAAATTACTCATGGTCCACACCAAACACGTGAACTTGGTAGAAGAAGAGGTAGCTGAAGAGAACGAGGACGAGCAATTGGAGGAGATTTGTTTTGTTCAAAACCAAAGTGGATCCAAGCCANAAAAGTGGAGCCAAGCCGTGGGTAAACTACAAGCAGAATCCGAACCTAAGCTATCAAAGCACAAACGTGTCCAATCCTCAGGATCAAGTATATCCACCAAAGCGAAGAGCATGCATTCCAAAAGAACAATGGCAACAGAGCCTCAAGATGTTCCCACTTTGTGTGTTCAGCTTTTCCACCTTAGGTCATTGCACTTATTTGAGGCCAAGCAAGATCTAAGTTTGGGGGAGCTGTGGTGTGTGATTTTGATGGTTTTAAAGTCTTATTTTATGTTGTTTTGCATCTGTTTAGCTAGATTTTCCGTGCACTTAGGTCAGTTTAGGTTACTTTTGCACTTTTTGCGGTTGTATTTGGAGTTTTGGAATTTATCTAGGAAAAGGAGCAGAAGGAGCAGAAAAGGAGCTAAAAATGGAGCTAAGGATAATTGGATCAGCTTCTAGGAAAAAAAGAAGTCATGCAAACTCGGATCGCTGCCTCATGGATCGCAGGCGAGGACTGCTCAGAATGCTCAAGAAAAGACGCCTCAGTCACTAGCCTCAACCTATGACCGGATCGCTGCCTCATGGATTGCAAACAATGATCTCATCCGATCTCTTCTCACATGGCCGAGCTTAAGGCCGATCTCTCCCTGATCAAGAGAGATCTAGTTTGGGCCAAAACCTAAAGCTAGCGCTAAGGGAATCGGAGACCAAGTGCCATGTGGGTGATGGTTTGATCTGCCGAGGAAAGATCTAGTATTGTGGATCGGCTAATAGATGTTTTGGGCTGAACTTTAAGATTCTCATTTGGCATGATCGTGGCTAGCGCCGAAATGGATCAGCCGGATTCGGAAAGGGGTCTTCACCATGAAATGGGTTGATATAGGTTATCCCGAGTCTGGGGATCGCCTTATATAACTTGGCGAGGTTGGATCAGCGAGTTTGCCATAGATCAATCACCTCATATCCTCTAGATTCATGTTTCTTATCTTAGATTTATCTATTGTCATCATCTTGCTCTGTTATTTGATCATTTCTCTGTTTTTGCAAGTTTGGTTCTGTTTTTATTTTGCCTTGTAGCTTATTTTGTCCTATTGGCTAGATTGCAAGGTTTCATAAAAACATAGCCTATCTNCCATCCACCTACTTACCACTATGCTTCAATGATCAAATTGGTGTTGTTGCCAAATCAGTTTTTACTTGTTCCAATTTATAATTTGCTAGTCTT
>OVBA01008180.1:0-13013 GCA_900406435.1 Lepidium aucheri
TCATGTTTCTTATCTTAGATTTATCTATTGTCATCATCTTGCTCTGTTATTGCAAGTAACTACTGAGTATTGGTTTGACAATCCCATTACTTATCCTATACTTCAATGATTTGATTGTTTGGCTCAAAAACCTTGTTATCAACCACAATAGTTCAAAAAAATTCTTATTACAATTCTACTCTTTTTGGTATTTTCTATCACGTTTTACCCCTGTTCGATTTGGAAAAAAAGATTACAAAACTACCATTAATGAATAATTCCACGTTAGCACAGAGAAAACACACGGAAAATTGTCCTAGTATTGTAGGTTTTTCGGGCATGTGTTGTAGGTTTTCAGTTTCATTTGTTGTAGGTTTATTAGTGTTTTGTTGTAGGCTTTACAGAGATATTTGTTGTAGGTTTACTATTCGGTTGTTGTAGGTTTTATGGGATGGATATGTCTTATTTTCGACTTAGTTTTCTTTGTTGTAGGTTTAATAGGTACTTTGTTGTAGGTTTATTAGTTATTTGTTGTAGGTTTTACTGAGGTATATGTTGTAGGTTTACTGATCAGTTGTTGTAGGTTTTGTGGGATGGATATGTCTTATTTGTCGACTCAGTTTTCTTTTGTTGTACGTTTATAGTTTCAATGTTGTAGGTTTAATAGGTTCTTTGTTATAGGTTTAATAGGTTATTTGTTGTAGGTTTAATTGGTTCTTTGTTATAGGTTCATTGATCAGTTGTTGATGTATATGTCTTATTTGTCGACTTAGTTTTCTTGTTGTAGGTTTAATAGGTTCTTTGTTGTAGGTTTAATAGGCTCTTTGTTACGTGTTTTATTGAGCTCTTCGTTGTAGGTTTACTGAGGTATTTTTTGTAGGTTCACTGATCAGTTGTTGATGTATATGTCTTATTTGTCGACTTAGTTTTCTATGTTGTAGGTTTAATAGGCTCTTTGTTGTAGGTTTAATAGGTTCTTTGTTGTAGGTTTAATAGGTTCTTTGTTGCAGGTTTTACTGAGGTCTTTGTTGTAGGTTTACTAAAGTATTTGTTGCGGGTTCACTGATCAGTTGTTGATGTATATGTCTTATTTGTCGACTTAGTTTTCTTTGTTGTAGGTTTAATAGGTTCTTTGTTGTAGGTTAAATAGGTTCTTTCTTACAGGTTTTACAGAGGTCTTTGTTGTAGGTTTACTGAGGTATTTGTTGTAGGTTCACTGATTAGTTGTTGATTATATATCTTATTTGTCGACTTAGTTTTCTTTGTTGTAGGTTTAATAGGTTATTTGTTGCAAGTTTTATTGTGGTCTTTTGTTGTAGTTTTTATTGGTTTTTTGTTGTAGGCTTATGAGTTCTTAGTTGTAGGTTTAAATGATGCTTAATTGATTCTTTGTTGTAGGTTTTTGTGTTCTTGGTTATAAGCTTTTTTCCTGGGTTCGGTCTTTGTTGTTGGTTTAATTATCATTTTTTGTAGGTTTTGTGATTATGGTTGTAGGTTTTTTTGTTGCTTTGTTGTAGGTTTTTCATATGTATACCCTAGAACGTGAAAATACCATTTTACCCTAAATTTAAAACAGATCTATCTTCTTCTTTCCCAACACAACCACGACGAAAACTCCATTTTTTCATCTTCATTCAAGCTTAAACCCCTTTGAGCTTGTGTTTTTTGTCTTGAGATGTATAAACTTCAATTAATTTGTGGAGAATGGAGGGGTGAGAATGGTCGATGACAACAGCTCTTACATCTGGAGTTGAGAAAGTACTAAAGGTAACATATTTTATTGGTTTATCATTTTGTGTTGTAGGTTTATCTTTTTGTGTTGTAGGTTTACCATTTTGCGTTGTACGTTTACCATTTTGCATTGTAGGTTTACCATTTTGCGTTGTAGATTTATCTTTTTGAGTTGTAGGTTTACCATTTTGCGGTGTAGGTTTACCATCTTGTTTTGTAGGTTTATCTTGCTCTGATATAGGTTTATCTTGCTTTGTTGTCGGGTTATCGTTCTGTATTGTAGGTTTTTAGTGGTTAACTTATTTGTTTTGTTCATTCAGCCACGGGTTGAAGAAGCCAGGAAGTACGAGGTTCAACCTATAGATGAACATCAAATACAAGTAAGTAATGTCTCGTCAACTCATGTTGTCAACTTGACGGAGCAAACATGTTAATTCAAAAGGTTTGACTTAGACAAAATTCCATGTGTCCATGCCCTAGCAGCAGCTGAACATGAAAGTGTGCTAATAGTCTCTCTTACTCATTTGGATTACCACACACACTATTTGTACAACGCATACGGAAAATATGTTAAACCAAGAGATTCTACACACCAGTCCCTGAAGAAGTGCAAGCAAAGGTGTGTAAACCTCCTAATATTAATATACAAGCAGGTTGGCCAAATGTCTCAAGAATGAAAGGTGCGTTGGAGAATTTAACACCTACAAAACGTCCAAGGAAAGCCTACACTTGTACAAAGTGTACAAAACCCGGGCACAACAGCAGAACATGCACTCAATGAACTTGTTTTTCCAAGCGTTTGGTTATGTATCATTTCTGTGTGATTTTATACGATTTGTTTCTATTTTCATAACATTTGTGTGTTAAACCAACATAACGGCATTTATAAACCTACAAGTCGTTGTAAATAAACCTAAAAGTGGTTGTCAATAACCCTACAAACCGTGGTTTGATAAACCTACAAAACGTGGTTTGATAAATCTACAAAATGTCATTAATAAACCTATAACATTGTAAATAAACATAAAAATTGTTGGCAATAAACCTACAAACAGTTGTTAATAAACGTACAAAGCATCTTGAAAACGCATAACTAAACAATATGTCGCTGATAATGTTTGCAACTATACATCCAAAAGAATCACAAGAGAATATGTAACCGTACTTGCTAACCCAATGGTCTTGACTGAGTGTATGTAATTAGCTGGCATCATTTATCACCGTCAAACTTGCCTCGTGGATTTGGATCAGTTAAGGCAATAGCACTTTCATATTCGATCTCATCAAATAATTCAGCTGCATAGTTTACGCAAGAAAATCCCATGATCTTGTCGTCCAAATTTTCAGTACGGCATCCAAGGGCCAAACACTCTATGAACTTCAATGCATAGATGCCACAATCTCCTGCATGAGCTTGCTGAGGCTGATTTTTCATCCTGTAAACTTTATAAGTTTTTACAACCTTACGCTTAGTCCCCAACCATCCTTTAGCTCAGCCATTTTTTGGATTAGTAGAGGGATAAACTTTGAATAAGCCTACAAAACAAGAAGTGTACCAAATCACATATAGTAAACCTATAGTATAACTCGAGAAACTTACAACACTAAATTCTAGAAACCTGCAGCACACAAATAAAAATCTACAGCACACTCAAACCTACAACATTCAGAATATTATAAACCTACAATACATACACTTAAACCTACAACAAAGCAATCTTGAAACCTGCAACACACATGTAAAAAACTGCAAGACAAGAAAACCTACAACATCGAAATTAAAACTCTACAAGATAGAAAAATGAAGAGAGAATGAAAACCTAAACCGAGAAAGTAACAACACACCTGCACTCGACACCTTCTTACACGGTGTATTCTTTTTAGGAGAAACCATCCATGGTTTCTTATTGCCTTTTTCAGGAAGAGTCTTCTTCCTCTTTGCTGTAACTTTGCTATTTGCTGTCAATTTGTCAACACCATCCCAAAATGATTCAACTAAAGTGTCGTCAAGGGTATGGAGAATCATCTTGTGTAATTTCGGATCCTCAGTCTCTCCACCTCCAAGTGGATATAGCTCTTCAATCGGCTTATGAACCATGTGTTTCCCCACGCGTATCTACAAAAACAATACGGTAAAATAACATAAATGTCTGTGAAAACCTACAACACTTCATAGAAAGCTACAATATAAACCTACGACACAAACTAAAACCTACAACAGAGAATATAAAAACCTGCAACACACTAAACCCTACAAGACACAAAAAAGGTGTGTATTATTAACTCACCTTTTTGTCAGCAGTCTGCAGCCTATCCTGCTCAAGTACATCCTCAAGAGTAGCTCGTGTCCTGTATGCTTCCCAACGAATGAGAGGAATTTCGACATTTTTTCTCCGTTTAGCAAACATTCGGAAAGCTGGAATATACTCATATCCCCATATGAGAAGCACATGTACAGGTCCATGAAGAAGATACGTTAATCCACTTAATGTTGCACATTTCACGGATTGCATCAAAGCGCTAAATCCCTCTGACCCCAAGTGTACCGTTCAAAAGCCTCTAAATCAAGCACCATCTTAGCAACAGGAAGAGGAAGCCTACTGCCTTTGTGTAAACCATAAACACCTACATGAAGGATAAAAAGGAGACCAAGCATCCTCTTTCTCTCTGCTGTCCAATCCCTATACATATAACATACAACACATGAGTATAAACATACAAAACAGAACATATAAACCTACATAACAGAACCTACAAACCTACAGAATATAAAATTTAAACCTTCTAAGTAAAAATTTTAAACCTATAACACACGAATAATAAACCTACAACACATGAACAATAAACCTTCAGCACAAGAACAATAAACTTACAACACTTGAACAATAAACCTCCAACACAAGAACAATAAACCTGCAACACTTGAACAATAAACCTACAACACACAAACAATAAGCCTACAACACTTGAACCATCAACATACAACACTTAAATAATAAACCTACACCACATGAGACGTAAACCTACAATACCTGAACAATAAATCAACAATAAAGTCGAATATCAAAACAGAAACAATTATACCTGCAATTCGAAAAGGCCGATTTCAGCTCATGATAATTAGGCCCTAAGGTAGGATCAGTCCCAATGGCAGTCCATAAATTTTCTTGTGAGATGGTCACATTTAAGCCTTCCCCAACCACCCCACAATTCATATGACTAATCTCCTCAAATTCATGAAGAGAGAATATGATTGGCCTACAACCTACCAAGACCCAAATTTCATTCTTTGCGTAACTCTTAATTGATTCATCATCAACCAATCCACAAGCTTCGCCGACCATGCATACTTCATCGTTGCAAGTTTAAGAAGTACACCGACCGAGACATTTTCTCTAATCCTGTTGAATGCAGCTTCCCCGATTCCAATCTTAAGCGTTTCAAACTCAAGAAGCTTGCAATGATAGTTAAGGGATTTTTGTTCAAATGGAGCATGTCCTGCAGGGAACAATCTCTCACGATGCATCTTCTTTTCTGCCATTGATCTGCAACACAAAATAAAATGAGTTCCAATCGTTTCGAAAACTCTACAAAAACTATTCTGTAAACCTACAACACTATGTCAGAAACTGACAACACTATGCTAGAAACTTACAACACTATGTTAGAAACCTACAACCATAATTCCATAAACCTACAACACAATTCCATAAACCTACAACAAAGCAATCTGAAAACCTGCAGCATACAAATAGAAACCTACATCTCACTAAAACCTACAACATTCAATATATTATAAACCTACAATACATGAACTTAACCTACAACAAAGCAAACAGAAAATTACCAAAACACAAAAAAAATCAAACCTAAAATCAGAGAAAATCAACGAAATCTAAGCCAAAATCAAAGAAAAACTGAGAAATCGGAGAAGAACAACAAAAATGTGAGACGAATCTGAAAAATCTGAGAAACCCAACAACGAAAACCCATACACGACAGCGATGGTCAGAGAGCGACGGCAACGGCGGGAGAGCGACAGCAACAGTAGAACAGCGACGGCAGGACAGCGACGGCGGGAAGGACAGGCGGCGGCAGCGGCGGGAGAGCGACGGCGACGGCAGAACAGCGACGGCGGGAGAGAGAGGCGGCGGCCGAAGGTGGAGAAGAAGAAGAAGAAAAAGAAGAAAAATTGTTGAGAGTTATAGTTTTTNTAGGTTTAGAGTTTTTTAGTTTTAGTTTTTGAATTTTTTTAAATTTCTGAACACATTTTTTTTTAAATAAAATATTTATTTTTATTTTTAATGGCGTTTTCGTAATAATAAAAAAAACCAGAAAAAAAAAATCAAAATGGCATGATAGTAATAAAAAAACATTCAAAAAATATAGACATGTTTAGACATTCACCTTTTTGTATGATGACAAAAAACTATTCTACTAATTAGACCATGGTATTAAACTATTTCACTAATTCTTTCTTAAAAAAATTCAAAAATAACTACATTAATAAATGATGTGGCATAACTGACTAAATATATAATAAGCTCTCATTATTAAACTGAAAAATTACTAAGTTTAAAATCCCAACTTAAAAACAAGAAAGAAAACAAGAGTGATGAGACTGAAAACCTGCAACGTCTTATTACGTGATCAGTCTTTAAATACATAAGCTAAAACAACTGCCTCCTACATTTCAGAGGACTTCTAGCTGACTTGAAACTTTTAAAAAGAACACAACTACACTACCTTAGTGGCTCCTACATTATCGGAACTTATTTCTCTACTAAAAACAAGTCAAACTAACTAACAAATTCCTTCCCTAAACTGATAATCAAAGAATCTCAGTTTACTTCGGTACTTCAACGATTCCAAGCATCTCCTTGAGTTTCTTAAATGTGTCCAGCTTCGGAGGTTTAGTCATGATGTCCGCTACTTGGTCTCTTGTACAGCAATGTATCAGCTCCACTTTGCCTTCTTTTGTTAAGTCCCTTAAGTAGTGAAGTCGTACATCCATGTGCTTGCTCTGGCCATGATGAACAGGATTCTTAGATAACTGAATGGTTGAATTGTTATCACACTTGATTGTGATGCAGTCTTCATGGTATTCTCCGATGTTGTTTAGAACTCTTTTCATCCAAATCCCTTGTGTTGCACACGAGACAGCAGCAATATATTCCGCTTTGGTTGTGGATAAAGCTACGATAGGTTGTTTTTTTGAACTCCAAGAAGCAGCTCCACCTACCAATAAAAATACAAAACCCGACGTGCTTTTCCGATTGTCTAAGTCACCGGCATAATCACTATCCATATAAGCTTCAAAACCCATGTTTTCTCCACTCTTATACATGATTCCAAGCTCCACCGTATTCTTGACGTACCTTAGGATCCTCTTCACAATTTGGAAATGAGCTTCAGTTGGATTCTCCGTGTATCTACTTGCAAGACTTACTGCAAAAGTCAGGTTAGGTCGCATGACTGTAAGGTACATCAAACTGCCTATTATATGCTTGTAAAGCGTGGTGTCAAGAGCTGCTCCACCTCCCTTCTTTCAAATCTTGACTCCAGGGACAATTGGACTGCTCACTCCATTACTTGACTCCATTTCAAAACGTTCTAGGATCTCATTAGCAAACTTCCTCTGACATATAAACCCCTTCATCTTTCTGCAATATTTCCACTCCAAAGAAATATCTCATCTTTCCTAGATCTGTCATGTCGAAATTCTCCTTCATCCACTCCTTAAAATTGTGAATTAAGCTTTCAAAGTTTCCATTAAATATAAGATCATCAACATATACACTTACAATGAGAATCTGATCTTTCTCCATTTTCACGAACAGAGTGTGCTCAAAATCTCATTTTTCAAATCCTTCCCTAATGAAGTAGCTTTTGATCTTGCTAAACCAAACTCTCGATACTTGCTTTAACCCGTACAATGCCTTTTTAAGCTTGTATACTTTCCCTTCGCTTCCTTTCTTTACAAAACCTTGTGGTTGATCAACGTACACAGTTTCACATAACTCCTCATGCAAGAAAGCGCTTTTCACGTCAAGTTGGTATATGAGTAGTTGTAGCAATAATGGTTTGAACCGTGTCCCACCTTGCCATAGGAGCATAAACTTCATTGTAATCAATTCCAAAACGTTGTGCATACCCCTTTGCGACTAGTCGTGATTTGAACTTGTCTATCTCTCCATTTTGTCTTGAAAACCCATTTTACACCAATTGTTTTGACGCCTTCCGGTATTGTTTCAGCTCCCATGTTTGGTTTTGTTCAATAGACGCAATCTCTGCCCTCATAGCTTCTCTCCACACCGAATGTCTCATAGCTTCGTCATAAGATGTAGGGTCACCAAGGGGAGTAACAACTTGTAAGACGTAATCATTAATCAAAACATCATCGATCAAGTACGCTACTACTTCTTTGTCTGTCATGATCTGTCTACACTCGTAATTACGCAAATAACTCGGAGGAGTCCGTTGTCGCTTCCCATGTGCTCTGGGAGTAACAACAATATCAGTTGTTGTTTCTGCATCAGCATTGAGTTCTAGCATTGTGGTGAGTTCTTCGTAGTCATCTGTGTGTTCATTTCATAAGTATTGTGCTCTTCTTATGGTAAGTATTCTTCTGCAGGCACATGTTCTCCATTTGGTTCCCAAGTAATTATAGTTGAGTTATTGACTGTGCTCTGCTCATTCCTTCCCCAATCCCAATTTTCTGTTTCTTCAAAAATCACGTCTCAGCTTACAATGATTTTCTTTGTGATTGGATTGTACATGCGATATGTAAGAATAATTTCCGTTATGTGTGGCCGATGTGTTTCTCAGTTTAATTCTAAAGTTTAAATTCATATTAAAGTTTATGATTCTAATATAAAAGTTGATACCGTGATGGATCGGTTTCGAATAGCAACATTAGAATCGGGTGTATTGATAACCCTCTTCCCTTACCGAATTATATTTACAAGTAATCTTCTCTATATAAAATATATATGTATATATATATGGTTTAAAATTAAATACATATACATATAGCCACATATATATATATATATATATATATATATATATATATAAATAAAGGAGATGGCAGTTATATGCCAAAAATGAACGTTAGTGACTTTTGGATTAATATAAAAAGTAAGGCCAATTGTGATTATGTGTGTAAAAAAAAAGAGAGGTACGGTTATGTTAAAAGTACAGTCACGAGAAAAAGAGAAATAGAAAAAATTCATTACAGAGATCTTTCATCTATTAGAGAGATCGATTAAAATTACAAAGGTTAAGGGAGGATAAGTCAATTAAGAAGGTTTAATCCACAACATAATTAAGCAATGGATCAAAGTTAGTCTTTCTTCTTCTTTAAGAAATTGATTTTTTGTTGAATTGAAACAAATTTAGATGAGATTTGGGACATATTTCATAAATGGAAATCATAAAATTGGATTTATATTTGGTATCAGGGCAATCTAGATTTGTTTAGTTCATACAGAAAAGTTGAATATAAAAAGGATTCATGATTTTATGATTTTATGATTCATTCAATCGGATGAACAAACGTCTCGGTTTGTTAATGGTGATCGATGTTTAATCATCATAATCTTAATATCATGGATTCATATCAATTATGAATAGAATTGGTTAAAATTTATTCATTATGTAATTGGATCAAGTTTACGAACAGATTCGTACATAAAATCATTAATGGATCAAATATGTTATTGCACGATCCAGTTATGTAAGTTATTAACATGATTACATAACAGTTACATGAAGTAACTGCTATTACATGAAGTAACATGATTATGCCATTGTTGTTTTGTTGATTATGCACTAAGTATGTTTTATAGTATAAATAATATATGTATAATATATATATATATATGAAGACATGCACATAAAGTGACATGCACAATATTTGAAAGTGGATCAAGCCTTTACGTAAATGGTTTAATTCTAAATATATGAATACCAAAGTAATGGTAAATGGGCGATTAATGAAATGATTATGTTGATGGCATAAAATATTATTTTTATATGTTTTTAATAAAAGTAAAGTAATATATGTATACATATATAATGTTAAAACTTCCGCTATATTATACGAAATTAGGGTAATTAATTGTATTTTGAAATATTAATACAATATAAAAGAAATTTACTCAATAAGATTTAATGTCTGCATTGTGTGTGCCATGTTAATCACCAAAGTGGTTTTGTCATATTATATGTAAATATTAAAATAAAACTACTAATTGATCATGATTAAAGAGATGCTAAAATGACATAAAAGTTTGAATGATCAATTAATTTATTATTTATATCCTTGGAGATCACCCAAAGGTAGATCATTGGTTATATTTAATAATACAAAAAGAATTAGTCATTTCCACTATAATCGATAATATGTTTACCCAAAAGTAACATATCTGTTTGATTTATATGTGTGATTTGATTAATTATTAAAGTATTAAAAATCTAAAACTAGCATCACTTAGAATGCATGTATTTAAATATTGCCCAAAGGTTGCTTAAACATATGCTATTAAAGTCTAGTATAAAATTTTAAGAATCTGTATAAAAGTCTCAAAGCACTAACAAGTAAGTATGTATAAATGCTCGCAGCTTCGTCTAGTATGTATGCATCGGCTAACTCTGTCGTAAAATTTAATGGCTGAACTATGAGGAGTGGTCACAGATCCGGTTCACACTAGATGTAATATCTTTGGACCATTCAATACTCACTCATGAGGAGCCCTCAGCCATTACAGTTGATAGCTCAGAAGCTGATAAGTCTCGTTATGAGACTTGGGAGCGATCTAATAGGTTGAGTCTGAACCTCATGAGAATGAGAATGGCGGAAAGTGTCAAGCCATTTATGCCCAAGAATGAGAAAGCTAGGGAATTCATAAAGAAAATTAAAGAGTATTCACAATCGGATTTGGCAGACAAGTCGATTGTAGGAAGTCTCATGTGTGAGCTGACTACGAAAAAGTTTGACTGGTCTCAACCAATCCATGATCATGTGACGCACATGTCTAGCTTAGCATCAAAGTTAACAACCTTGGGAATGGAAGTTCATGAGCCTTTCTTGGTCCAATTCATCATGAACTCTCTACCTCTTGAATTTAGCCAGTTCCAGGTGAATTATAACACCGTTGAAGATAAATGGAACTATCAGGAGCTGAAGGCTATGCTGGTTCAAGAGGAGGGGAGATTAAAGAAGATGAAATGCCAAGTTGCTCTTCTCGTAGGTCATAGAGGTGCCAGCAGCAGCAAAAAGAAATCAAGTGTTAAGGACAAAAAGAAGGACAAAACTTTCATGAAGCAACCCAAAAGTCAAATCCAAAAGGAAAGGAAGTGTTTATTTTGCAAGAAAATGGGACACTTCAAGAAAAACTGTCCGAAAAGAAAGGCATGGTTTGATAAGAAAGGGATTCAGTTTGATCGAGCCCATAAAAGGACATGAACAATACTTATTCATGGGGAACCGGATGAAGGCACGAATTGAAGGCATTGGGACTTATAGGTTGATCTTGGATACTGGATGTCATATAGATCCTGAAGGGTGTCTCTTTGTACCTGAATGTGCTAGAAATCTTGTCTCCGTAAGTAGGTTGGACGATTTAGGTTTTAATTTTAAGATTGGACATGGTGTTTTCTCTATATACCGAAATGACTACTTTTATGCTAGTGGTACAAAGTTTGATTCACTTTATAAGTTTAATCTTGATATAAAGTTTTCTGAATTCTTGTTTAATGTTGAGAATCAAGGCATGAAACGTAGTGCATCTAATGAAAGCTCAGCTTTCTTGTGGCATAAAAGATTATGTCATATATCAAAAAAAAGAATTATGAGGCTGGTAAAGAATGAAATACTTCCTCTATTGGATTTTAGTCACCTAGATGTGTGTATTGTTAAAGGAAAGCAGACCAAACACATAATAAAGAAATCTGCCACAAGAAGTACTCAACTTGTTGAGTTAATACACACCGATATATATGGTCCATTTGATGCTCCATCTTGGAGTGGTGGAAAATACTTTATCACCTTTATTGACGATTATTCACGTTATGGTTATACTTATCTACTGCATGAAAAGTCTAAATCAG
The DNA here is from genome assembly GCA_900406435.1 of Lepidium aucheri. Lineage (NCBI taxonomy): Eukaryota > Viridiplantae > Streptophyta > Magnoliopsida > Brassicales > Brassicaceae > Lepidium > Lepidium aucheri. Next base: position 11,824 of record OVBA01008180.1, read on the forward strand.
TGGATATCTTAGAGGTGTTCATTGATGAGGTAGAAAGGTAGTTAGATAGAAAAGTGAAAGTAGTGAGATCTGATAAGGGTGGTGAGTTTTATGGAAAATTCAATGAAAATGGACAATGTCTTTGTCTATTTGCTAAGTTACTTGAAAGTAGAGGCATTTTTGCACAATACACAATGCACGGTACACCTCAGCAGAATGGTGTAGCTGAAAGGCAAAACCGTACTCTAATGGATATGGTTAGGAGTATGTTAAGTAATTGCTCTTTACCCCTTTTGTTGTGGATATATGCATTAAAGACTGCAATGTATGTACTGAACCGGGTTCCTAGTAAGTTAGTTCCTAAAACTCCTTTTGAGCTGTGGACGGGAAGGAAACCTAGTTTAAGACATTTACGTGTTTGGAGTTGTCCAGCAGAAGTAAAGCTGTATAACCCACATGAAAAGAAACTCAATTCTAGGATTGTCAGTAGATTTTTCATTGGCTATCCGGAAAAATCAAAAGGGTATGTATTTTACTGTGCTAACCATAGTACGAGAGTATTTGAAACGGGAAATGGTAGGTTCATTGAGAATACTCAAACTAGTGGGAGTAGTGAACAAAGAAAGGTGGACACTAAAGAAGTTCAGGTTAAAACTTCTTCACGTGTCGTTGTACCTAAAGTTGTTGTTCCTACTATTTTAGTACAACCAAATGACACAATGGAACAACACTTCAAGAGCCAACTCTTCTAGATGAAGAAGTAGTCAATGAACCAGTAACAACTCAAGAAGAGAGTAGTGTACCACAAGAACCTATAAGGCGATTTGTAAGGGAAAGAAGATCTGCTATTCCAAATGACTATGTGGTTTATGCTATGGAAAGTGAATGTGACTTAAGCCTTGATGAAGACCCGACTACATTCCAAAAAGTCATGGAAAGTGACAATTCTAGAAAATGGTTAAATGCCGCAGAAGACGAAATGACTTCTATGGGTATTAATTATGTATGGGACTTAGTAGAGTTGCCTGATGGTTTCAAGACCGTTGGTTTTAAATGGATTTTTAAGACTAAACGTGACTCGAAATGACTTCTATGGGTATTAATTATATAGAAAGACACAAGGCTCGCCTTGTTGCCAAAGGTTTCACCCAGAAAGATGCTGTTGACTATAAAGAGACCTTCTCTCCAGTTTCTAAGAAGGATTCTCTAAG
>OVBA01008181.1:0-13010 GCA_900406435.1 Lepidium aucheri
TAGGTACTGAAAGTGCGAAAATGGAGTTTTCTGGACTAGTGGCTGAGAAGATATGAAAAGTTGCAGCACTTGGAGTGCGGTTGGAGCATGGAAACAAAAGAGGATGCTCGAGTACAGCTCGAGTCTGATCATACTCGAAATGGGGTGGAGTAGCGAAGGAAACGTGAAGAACTTGAAGTGTGAGCTGATACTCGAACGAACGCATGATGCACTAGAGCTGCAGTTCGAGTATGTTTTATCTTGAGACACAAGGTTTCTGATCATGGACCTGATCAGCGTCTGGATCGAGCTTGGTTTCAAGATCCACTGAAGATTGAGCCTTTTTCTTACTGGACCGAATTTTATTGTGTTTGTGCTGAGTTCTCTATATACTTAGAGTGGGGGATGATTTTGGGGATCTATCCAGTTTTCTGTTCCGAGTGATTATTTGTTGTTTCGAGTGAGCAGACAATAGCTTTTGTAACTCCAGAATAAATCTTTCTGAATTGAGTTTTATGTTTTAATGCAATTAAGTTTTTACGTTCAGTGTTGATTTCAATTCTCATTCAAGTGCTTGATCTATGTTGGTTAATGTGAATTTCATGTTTAGCATTATTTTCATGAATTCCGAGTAGTTATCTAGGGCTCTTGAGGGATGAGTTAGATCAGCATGAATCTTAGGTTTTCTAGGTGCTTTAGGTTAGAATTGTTCTGAGACGCACTAGCATCTGATCGGTGTTTGATAGAGCGTCTGACTGAACCACTTCAGGGATTTACACACTCGGCTTAAAGGATCAATTATCCGAGGTGTGAATTGCCTTTAAGCGGGTTGATCATTCATGCCGGGTAGATTATAAAACGCCTATGGGGATAGGGTCTGTTAGTAGTCAACTCGAGTTTGTTTGCCACGAGAGTGGATTCATTGTTATCGTTCTCGCTGCCTAGAGATTAGCTTTATTGAATGTTGTCAAGCGCCTAGTTGGTTTAAGAGTCACGCTGATCCGTGAAGCTCACCCCTCAGGAACTTGTCTTCTTATCTTGTGTTAAATCCACTCTTTATAATTTTGCTTATCGCTTTGTTTTAATTTCTTTGTTATTGCTGATTGATTTGTTCATTTTTATTTTAAGTACGATCTAGGTTGTTAGACAAACCAAACTTTGATTGGCTTGAATTAGAATAGTTTACTGCATTCTGAGTGTTAACTACATTCCCAGTTGGTTTGACACCTATTATACTACACCGGCAAATTAGTGTAATAGGATTTGAAAAACACACTAAAAATCAGTTATCAATGCCGTATAGGCATTTGACTGTTGCATCCCAGATTTAATCCTGCACGTGAAGTTTCAGTGTGAGCTCTTAAGTCTATTACAAAATAAAAAAGGCCCAGTAAAAAGTGAGGGCAATTTAACAAAATGAGTCATTGTACGTGATGAGGATTGTTAGTGTTTTTAAAATTGAACCGGGCCAATCGGGTATTTAGGACTATATCTAATCGAATATTTAGAACTATCCAAAGTATTATCATATTACATTTCTCATTTCGGATTGGTTCAGGTATGTTCGGATAAGCCGAATTGGATAGAGCTAGGTGAGGTTAGTTTCCTATAATTACCTCGTCACTTATGTTCCTGCTTTACTCCCGGCCTTGGTTGGTGAAAAATTTTGTTGGACATAATGCTCTTATAAGAACCAATCATATTTGTGCATTTTATGTTTAAAATTTTGGGCCTTACTCGATTTGTTTGTACTTATCAATCTGGTACTTTTTTCGTCAATAATTTCATTGAACAATGTAAATTACATCATTCATTACAAAATCATATAAAAAGAAGGACAAATATTATAAATATCGAATCTTGATTTTCTTCCGGAAGGATTTGCTTGGACAATTTGTTGGCAGAGATATTGTGAGTTCTTAGCGTATGGCATAAACGCATATGTGTGAACATACTTCTCATTATTGGATGATGGCCAAGTATTGAGTCAATCATAGATTTTTTGTACCCTTATTTATTGTATCAATTATGATCTTGTTATCACCTTCAAACACAACATGTGTGTAACCATATACCCATGTAGTTTGCATTGCCCAATGAAATGTTGTGAGTTCAGCTTCTTCAACTGTAAATCGTCCTTGATATCGGCCCATGCCACATTGTAATAACTTACCCATATGGTCATGTATGATCCACCCTAGACCTGAACATGTACTACCTTAGTGATGAGAAACGTCACAATCACACTTCTCTCATCGTTGTAGTGGTGGTGTCCAAGATGTGTTTGTTGCTTGCAGAGTACAAGAGTTTGGCGGTAGAGTTGATATGATATTCGGTACCTCAAGCCATTCCGTAATATTTGCCACTGCTTTTGTATATGTATCATACACATTTAATGATTTCTTACCACATAGTAGATGATTCCTATTAGTCCATAAGCGCCAAATGACTACCAAAAGACGGAGACAGATATGTAATTCTATAGCAGTGTCATTGGTCATTTCAAATCAGATATTGGAATTTTTTGATGATAGTCACATTGATACCGCAGAGAATACTTAAAGGCACACCAAAACACGCCAAACAGCCTGAGCATATAGGCAATCAAAAAATAGGTGTTCAGTTGTCTCTAGAGTTGCACAACAACGAACACAATGGCTTTGAGAAATTATGTTGCACCGTTGTAGATTATCTCCAATAGGTAAAACCTTAGATAAGAGTCGCCAAAAGAAAGTACGGAGTTTTGGCATCACAGGTAAGTTCCATATTGCTCGACTTAAAACCGGCTCTGAATTTAGTGGTGGTTGAAAAGTATTGTCAGTCGTGGATGCATTAGTAGCAAGCCAGTACCCGGACTTAACATTGTATAATCCATCCTTAGTATATCCCCATATTTCCATAACCGGTAACATACCATTGACAAAAATATTGGTAATGGAATGATGATCGTTAGGGTGAATATAACGCTCCAAGCAACCAATATCCCATTGTTTAGTTTTCAGCAAGTAAAACTGAAACAGGTAGTTGGGGGTTGACCGGTGGGAGTAGCAATGGTGGTCTAGGTGGCGTCATGGGTAGCCATGAATCCGAACCAATTCGTGTATGCTAGCCATTTTCAGCTATATATAGCATGCCTCTGTTAAGTAATTTGCGCCATATAGCAGGGATTGTCAACCAAAAGAAGCCTGATGTCTTGTTTTCGCATCTACAAGTTGTGTATTCGGGAAATAACAACTTTTAAGCATTCAAAATAGAATACTATTTGGCCATTGGTGCAATTTTCATACTTGGTTTGCAAGCAAGGCTTAATTAAAGAGTTTAATATTTCGAAAATTCATACCTCCCTCAGACTTTGGACGTGACAATTTCCTCCATGAAACATAATGTAACGGCTTACGATCTACAGAACCAGCCCACCAATATCGGGAGAGAAGCTGTTGGATCCGGTTGCTTATTTCTTTTGGTAATAAAAAATAGTTCATAGAATAAACAGGTATTACATATGCAACTGCCAGTCGTTGTTCCACCTTATCCACGATATATTTGAGTTCTCGATTCTTGTTGCGTCTAAAAGATTCTAGCAATCCTAGATATTTTCTACCGCCTGCAGTGTTGCGTATTTGTAAGAAATTCATATCTCGATTATGATTATGTGTACTAGCATATACCTTCTGTCCAAAAGTGATCGTGAATTTATCTATACCAATCAGTTGACTTGAAGTGGCTTCATACTCATTAAAAATTTGCCTTAGATATACACTACTTTGAACATGGGCTTTAAGAAAGAAAAAAAATCATCCGCAAAGAATAAGTGTGATACCGATGGTTGACCTCGTGATATGTTTATCCCACGTATTTGACCTTACCTCTCATGTTTCATCATCATACAACACACCACATCCGAACATATGATAAACAGATAGGGAAATTTGCTTGGCGTAGAGCGCAAGAGGGTATAAACCGTCCATACGGTGATCCATTTTATTAGAATAGGAAACCACAAACTTGTTACACACGTCATTATCAAACTTATCAATCTGGTACTTATAAGAGAACAAAAGAAAAAGAAAAGAAAAAAAAAAATGAGTCATTGCACGTGATGAGGATGGTCGCTGTTTTTAAAATTGAACCGGACTTTTAAACCGGTCTTACTTATTGGGTCATGTGATTGGACTTTGGTTTTGAACGGGTACTTACGATGTAAATGAAATCATAAATAGCCCAGACCGACTCAATCGTCTTCTTCCCGCAACTTCACAATTTGCTTTCCCAACGCTCTCTTCGGAGGAAGCCCTGTGAAACCCTAGACGCATTGCCCGCAAGTCCAACTGAAGCAATTCACAGTGAGATCTCGCTCTTATGGTCCATATTAATGAAGATCATTGAATTCTATGGTTTCTCTAGAGCTGTTTCGCTTTTGATTTTTTTTAATGATAAACCTCACGGTTTGTTTACTTTTTGATTTAGGCAGAGGGAAAGATGCAAAATCCGAGGATTCCACCGTTTTGTGAAGCAAAGAGAAAGAGGATTTCTACTTCAAAACAATCATTGAGCCAATTACCACCAAGAATCGGGAAGAAGGGTTCAACGAGAAGCAAATCGGAGCAGGTCTGTGCAGTTTCACATCAACCTGAGATGTCTCCTAATTCGGATTCATCTTTCGGCAACGAGTACAGAGAACTGAGGCACAAATATTTACTGCTAGAAGAGGACAGCTTCGCTTTGGAGAGAGAATTGAAGGAAGCAGAGGATCAAGTTAAAGCACTTGAAGATGAGAAAGTTGAGCTCTTGGACAAACTCGTGGTAATGGAAGGCTTAGTTGATCCTTGATTCCAAGCCTAGCTCTTGCCTTGGCCAATTCAAAAGTTGTACAAACAAGCTTCCTTAAATAGTAAACTTGTGTCTCAGTTGTGTCCTGAAGCTAATCCAAACTATACCCTTCATAACTAATGTCCTTGAACTTGAAGACCTAAATTTGCTACAGTTCTATATTAGTCACTGATGTAGGTTATAACTCCGTTTTAGATTCAGTTGAATGCAAACATTGCTTAACTTTTGGCTAAGGCGTCTGCTTAATCTCGAGGTTTAGGCGAAACCAGATGGTAGCTTAAATCTGAACATTGACTATAAAAAATCGTTATTTTCTTGTTTTTGCACCACGTGTCCCTCAACCGCATTAGGATGATAGATTACGTGTGGCTGAAAATCAATTCACCTCTTGAGGATCGGTTTTAGACAACAGCGGAATGCTTTCTTCTTCTTCGTAAGCATACATGGCCGCGTCTCTAACAACCCTTCCGACCACTTTTTGTCTGAGCCATGGTGATGAATGTTGCAACCGTTCGCCTACCAAATCACCATTTCCAAGCCATCATCTTGCCGTGAAGAGAAAAGGTTACACGCTCCAGTACGGACGTAGGACAGTGAGGAGATGTGTCGTGACGGCAGCGACGGAGGGATCTAGGAAATCTAAAGAAAGTGAACCGTCTTGGGCAAACCCTGACTCGGATGAGCCACCTCCTTGGGCTAGAGATGAAGGTCGTTCTTCTACGTCTCAAGAAGGCTTTGAGGTTCCCTTCTATGTTTATCTGCTAGCCTCTGCTATTACTGCCATTGCTGCTGTATGCTTCTTCTCTCTCTTTCTCTATCCACCACCTCTGTCATTTATTTGCCTATTTATATCAGAAAAATAATCTTTTATGCATTTTTGATCTTTGTAGATTGGTTCTGTTTTCGAGTATTCAAGCAAGAATCCAGTTTTCGGGGTCTTGGATTCAGACAGCATCTTTTACACTCCTGTGCTTGGATTCTTTGCTCTTACTGGAATCCCCACCTCTGTAAGTTCCTGGCCTCTCTCTTTTATGTTTGATCATTCGATCGTTGTGTGTGTTTCGCAGCTGAAATAATGGGTTTTGGCGTGCAGGTGTTTCTGTGGTTGAAATCAGTTGAAGCTGCAAATAAGGAAGCTAAGGAACAAGATAAAAGAGATGGCTTTCTTTAATGTTCTGTGTGTTTCTGCAACTCATACAGTAATTGTTTTACTTCACATATTTCGAATATAATTTTGCATTCTTCAAAAGAGCTTGCTTTTGTTGTTTAGAACCAGTTAGATTTTTTTTCTTCTGATTCTGACAATCCAACGAGTAAAATGCTGTAGCTAAATGAGTAAACTAATGTCCAAGTTGGCTGCAATCAAACATTCCCCAAGTATATGGAGGCATCTTGGTGTTTATCTATTGAGTTTGAGATTGTCCTCTCTTTTATCTGTCCGTCTCTAAGGTATATATGGAACAACAAGCCAACCAAAGAGTTTGATAGGCCTTAGCAGATCAGCCTGCGGTTGATGTCTGAGGCTGATAGTAGTATCACCAATGATGAGTTGGTTGCTATACAGATCCAACTTGTTGTGGAAAGGCATTGCTTGCTTTCATTGTTGTTAGGAGAGTGGGGTCATGATTATTCAGTTGAATAATAATATTTCCTTGGGAGCTTGAGGAAATTAGGTGAATTGTGCTTTGAGAAAAAAAGGTGTTTCTGGGAATGATCACAAACGAGATCAATTGTTTGTTTGATCTGTATGTAATAGTGTTGAGTCAAGCTCTAGATCTGAACTTAGCATGAGAGGGAGCAAGAAGAGTAGTATTAAAAATCGGTAACAGTATATTGAATAACTAAATACCAAAATGAACATAAATGTGATGTACTTTTGACCTCTAACAAAGCCTTAAACTTTGGAAACTCCCAGTGAAAAACATGAAAGCATTGAAAACTCCAATTGAATTGAAAACACACAAAAATATTAAAAACTCTAATTAGACAATAATTAAGGATGAGATGTGAAAGAGTGAATCGTGTCGGGCTCTTTTTAGATGGGTTGTTTTAACAAGATGGGTTGTTTCGTGTTTGGGCTCTCTCAAGTAGGAGAGAAGATAGGTAGATCTGAGGGGAATCTTCGATTCAGCTTTCGTCATTATTCATCTGCGAAGCGGACAAACCGAAGAATCAGCCGGAGCTGGGCGATATGGACGGTTCCAGAGACTTCAAAGCTGAGGAACCTTCAAACTTATTCCAGTCCCTCGTTGCCATAGCCATTTGGCTTGGCGCCATTCATTTCAACGTCGCTCTTGTTCTCTTTTCTCTCATTTTCCTTCCCCCTTCTCTGTCTCTCCTGTAATACGCCCTCTCTCTCCCTGTCTTTCTCTCTTTCTTTTTTCAGGTCTCAGATTAAACTCTTTGAATTCCTCTGTTTCAGGGTCTTATGCATGCTCTGTTTCTTCATCTTCATCCCAATCGACCCGCTTAGCAAAAACGGGCGTAAACTCGCTAAGTACTTCTTCTTCTCTCTTTGTTTATCCGTTGATTCCATCTCCAATCGCTTTTTCGAATTCATCTTTTTTGTTTGACCAGGTACATATGCAAAAACGCGTGTAGTTATTTTCCCGTCTCTCTTCACGTCGAGGATTTCGAAGCTTTTCAGCCTGATTGTGCCTATGGTCTGCCTGTCACAATCCTCTCCTTACACTCCAAAGTATCAAACTTTACGATGTCGTTGACTTATTAAATCTGTGATTACAGTGTTTGGTTTCGAACCACATTCCGTGCTTCCGATTGCAACTGTTGCGCTTGCTGATCTCACAGAATTTATGCCTCTTACTAAGATCAAAGTTCTTGCAAGTACTGCTGTGAGTTCATGCTGCTTTGTTTCTCTGTGCATATCCTAAACTTGTTTCTCCCTAAAACTCAATATGTTTGCAAAATTGATGTTAGATTTTCTACACTCCGTTTCTAAGGCACATATGGACATGGCTAGGGCTGACTCCTGCTTCTAGGAAGAATTTCGCTTCCCTTTTGGAATCAGGCTATAGCTGTGTCCTTGTACCTGGTGGTGTGCAGGAGACATTTTATATGCAACATGATGCTGAGGTAACTATGATCCTAGCTTATGTAGTACCATTCACTTTTTTTTTGATGAAATCATGTTCTTCTAAAAGATTACGAGTACTTACAAAATTGTGATTACTTGAGATATAGATATTCATATTATGAAAAGTAGAGTGCATGTATATCTTGTTTATTTTCTTTATTTAACTGTTTTTCACATGGCAGACTATCTACCTTTCAAAGAGAAGAGGATTTGTTCGGATAGCTATGGAACAGGGGCGACCACTGGTTCCAGTTTTCTGCTTTGGTCAGGTAAGGAAAAAGTTTTCGTTCACAAAGTATTATGCTTTATTGAGAAGTCTTTGTGTACCTGAATCTCTGAAACTAATTAAGTTGGTCAGTTGCATAATTCAGACTTTGTACCGTTTCTGATATCCAGTTTTATCTTTCATGTATTTGTTTCTACCACAGTCACAGGTGTACAAATGGTGGAAGCCGGATTCGGATCTCTATCAAAAATTATCAAGAGCAATCAGGTTTAGCCCAATCTGCTTCTGGGGAGTTTTTGGGTAAGCATAAACCCTTTTGGAATTTAGCTCTTTTAGGTACATTTTGCATTTATAAACTTGAAAGAGGTTTTAACTATTTCCATTTCTTTCTGTAGATCTCCCTTACCATTTCGACACCCTATGCACGTGGTGGTTGGTAAACCAATAGAAGTTACAAAATCTCTGCACCCAACTGATGAAGAGGTTACTGATCTTATTGTTTGTTCTATTGTTTCATAGCTTCTTCTTTCTTGATTTTGCTACTAAATATTACTGTATGTTTAGTTTGTTCTTGTAAAGCTCAGCATTTTAACTTAATTGGTATCTATGCATCTCAGATTGCTAAGTTACATGACCAGTTTGTGAAGGCGCTCAAGGATCTGTTTGAGAGGCACAAGGCCCGAGCAGGCTATTCTGATCTCCAGCTGAACATTCTTTGAACAAATATCTCCAAGAATAGAAATTGTTACTTGTGTAATAGCCTTTACTATTTAGTACATTCGAACTGGGTTTTGATATAATTTTACCTGTATGTCTTTAACATCTAATATTATCATATTAATGGAATACGTTTTTCGCATATAGCTTGCATATTACATATTCTCTCAAGTATAAAACTAGTTAAAGCTCAAGAACACAACATACTATGTCCAATCGACTTCTCTCGTGATTGACTTGTTGCTGGCTTTTATCTTTACTTTAGTGTAGTTTTTGCCTAATTAAGTTCTATGCGTGAGCATTTGTACTCAAAACCTCATCTCCTTTTCGTTACCCATAAATAAAAAGAACACAGCATATCAAAGGGAAATTGATTCTTCCACTTCACATATACTAGTTTTCTTGGGCCTTTTGGGCCCATCGCGCACACAAATATCATCACACACTACATACACAATAGTAGCAATATTTAAATGAAAAAAAGAACCTGGAATTTAAATATTAAAAAAATTTACAATCTGAATGCATTCTTATAAAGAGAATAGATAATTAATATTCTAATTCTGTATGATATAATCTATTTTTTTGGCTGAAAGATATAATCTAATTTTAATTGTGAACTAAAATGATAAAGGACGTTTTTTCTGTCATAAAAATGATAAAGCATGTTTGGAAAAGAGAATTTGGTAGGTAATCTTGACAATGGCTTTCTTTCTAGTATCACTTGTGTTAATATATTTTATCAAAATATCATAATTTGTCAAACGACTGGGAGAAATATCATAATTTATTAGTTCTCTAAATTAATAAAACTAATAAAAGAGAAATTGCTGAAATTGCATTTCCTCTTAAAGTTTTGTACAAGAGATATGATATATAGAGATTCTAATTTCTGAAGCAACTTGAACAAAGGGAATCGAGTTGTAGAGATGGTAGAGAGAAGAAGAGTCAAACAATTTCCCAAAAAAAAAAAAAAAAACTGAAACTATAGAGTAGAGTAAAGATAGTAGAGATGATAGAGACAAATAATTTCTTGCAAGTTAAAAGATAGTAGAAATGTTAGAGAGTGATTTGATAGTTGTGAGTTAAAGTTTAAAGAGTAAAATTGGTATAGACGATAGAGAGAAGAAGAATCAAGCAATATGTGGCGAGTTAAAAGATGATAGAGGTTTCCGAAAGTGATTGATAGTTGTGAGTTAAAGTTTAAAGATATTAATAAATAGGGTTAGTTTTTAAAATGACTCATTGACTTTGGTCAATTAAAAAACTAACCCATGATTTTCTCTTTCCAAAAATTTGTCTACTTTAACCTTATAAAATATAGTATTTACAAGCAATGTCATTATGTTTTTTTTTCTTTAAAATTCCACAAAAACACAAAAAGACCCATATAGACATAAAATCTCTAATAATTTCGAAATTGTCATCTTCTTAAATGATCTCAACCTCCATTACCAACAAAACTTCAAGCTCTAAATGCACATCAACCACCCACTTTTCCACTTAATATTTGTCCATATTCATTTCATCTTATTTTTTACCTCAGCATCTTTCATTCTCTCTACATTTCAAGCTTCAAAAATCTCTAATTTTCATTTTCAAATTTTATAAATTCTTAAATCTCAAAGATTTTGGTGCTTGTTGATGCTTAAAGAACATATTTAAGCCAATTTCATCAATCTTGGTATTAAAATAACGTAAATATATTATAAACTAAGATTTACCAAATTTTCTTTAATTTTGGAAATATACAGAGAATAGACTTCAAATGAAGTCTACAGAGAGTAGTAGACTTCAAATGAAGTTTACAAGTCAACAAAAAGTTAACTTTGCAATTGACCAATGTTCTGGGTTTGGATAGTATACTGCATCTGAAGTCTGCACTTTTATCTTTGAATACAAAAATATACTTTTGTAGACTTCATTTGAAGTATGCAAATAAATGAGTTACTTTTGCAATTGACCAAAAGTTTAACTTTACCGTAGACATCAATTGAAGTCTACAAAAAAAAGTAGACTTCAAAGGAAGTATACCTATAAACTAGAGGTTAGTCCAGCAATTGACTATAATTTGACTTTTGTAAAGAAGTCTACGCATTATATGCAGACTTCACATGTAAACTCCAGACGAAGTCTATATTTTTATTGAAATAAAATAAAAATAAAATTAAATATTAAAACAAGGTAGACTTCAAATGGAGTCTACATCTCAAGTTTGCATAGTGGAAGACTTCATTGGAAGTCTATGTGTGAAGTCTACATCTGACGTGTAGACTTCATTACGAAAGTCAAAATTAGTCAATTGTTGAACTAACCTTTTTTACAAATGTAGACTTCGAAGGCAGTCTGCATTTGTTCTGTATACTTCAAAAGAAGTCTACTTTTATTCAAGAGTTTTGTAGACTTCAATTGATGTCGAAAAAGAAGTCTGGTCAATTGTTAAACTAGCCTGTTTATTTGTAGACTTCAGGTGAAGTCTACACCTATAAGTCAACTTAAAGTCAAATACAAAATTAACATGAATGCAGACTTCATGTGCAGTCTAAAATGTAGACTTCAAGTGCAGTATACACTGTAGACTTCATTTGGAGTCTACTTGAATTTTTTTAAAAAAAAATCTATATTAACATGTTTTATAATTTTTATAATAGTTTTATTTTGTAATTATTGTAATTATTCATGTGTATTAATATGTTATATAATCTATATTAACATGTTTTATAATAATCTACAATGTATTCTTCACGTGTGTTAGTTATTTTAGTTTGATTTTGTAATTATTGTGGAACTAATGTTTATATATGTTTAATTTTCAGGAAATAATTCGAGTACCTATTGTTTATGGGAAGTGGGTTACAAAAGACTTGTCTATGCATTTTGTGGTTGACAATGAAAAAGGAGGGAGAATGTTCTTCTTGAATGATGGTTGTACACATAGTAAACTTGTTGAGATGGTGCAAGTTGATTACAACCTGGATATGGAAACAGAGTTTGTGGATTTAGCTTATTCTCTACCAGATTTAATGTTGCAACAAATGGACTTAGATACTCTTCCAATGCATATCACCAATGATAGACAAGTTCAGAGCATGATTGAGTTAAGAAAATCATACGTCGTACGTCTATGTGTATCAAGTCGATTAAAGGATAATGTTGATGAAAATGCAGAATCAGAAGAAGATGAGTTAGGTGATGAAGATGTTAAAAGCAAGATTTTCGAGGAAGAACGCGTTGAAGATGTTGATGACTTCCAATATGAATATGATGGTGAACCAGAAGTATATACTGACGGTGGAGAGTACAATAAATATGGGAAACTAGAGGATGAAGACGAATACGATATAGGTGGGGAAAACAAGCTATATGTTGGTGAAGAAAGAATATCCAAAAATATATACATAAACCAGAGTTTCATTAGCAAGGAAAAGCTAAAATCAGAGCTGCAAATGTTGAGCATAATGGGTAAGTTCACATTCCAAGTATACAAGTCGACAAAAACTCTGTTTGTGGCTAAATGTCGTGTGAGTGGATGTGGATTGAAGGTTAGAGCTAGTGGCATGGACACCGGCACGAACACACCTATAACTTTTTGGGTGAAAAAATTTGTGAAAACGCATACATGTTCGGTGGAAGAGAGATGTGCTAACTTTAAACACTACTCTCCGAGACATATTGCTAGACTATTTGTAGATCATTGTGGAGTTATTGATGGAATTACACCAAAGCATATCGGGGAGTCAATGAGAACAATGTTTGGTCTGAAGATGGAGTATTCTACTTCATACAAAACTTTGATGTATGCTCAAGAACTGGTTTGTGGATCACCAGAAGATGGATATGGTAATCTTCCCGCTTATTTGCAGCTAATTGAAGAAGCCAATCCAGGAACTATTACCGGTCTTGAAATTGATGAGAATAATAGATTCAAATATCTATTTATATCCTTTAGTGCCTCGATAGCTGGTTTTCAGTATCTTAAGCGAGTTGTGATTGTGGATGGGTGTCATCTAACTGGAAAGTATGGCGGTGTTTTACTTGTTGCAGCCGCACAAGACGGTAATTTTTAGGTATTTTCTTTAGCATTTGTGATTGTAGATTGTGAGAATGATGCTTCATGTGATGTGGACATCGACCAAGAAGCCGTGATCAAGAATCAAGAAGCCA
>OVBA01008182.1:0-13007 GCA_900406435.1 Lepidium aucheri
AGTTTCATTAACAGGTGAGAAATACATTCTTTTCCATAATATTATTTTCTGTCCTATGCGAATAATGATGAATATTTTACTAGGTATGGAATGAATTTTTTTTTTTTTGCTTTGAAATTTGCAATACTTGAAAGAGCAGAAGCTTCCTCCCATGACATATATCTCACCTCCGTCAACCTGTCCTCAAGCTAGTGCTTGAAAGATTGAGAAATTAGGTTGGCCCGCAGGAAAGCTGGTGTTTGATGTTTATCTGACTTTGGCAAATCTAAGGCTGCATTATTAATAATTACTCATCTTCTTGCTTCTATCATTATAGCTTGAAATTATTTTGATTTATGAAACTAAGGATTCAAGAATATAGAAAGGTTAGTGTGAGTAACTTTGTAGACTACTACATGTTTTGAGATTAAATATAGTTTGTATAGTAACAAATTTTAAGTAAAATTATGACGTGAGNCAATTTTTTTTATACTATTTTCTATTTTTGTTTTGAAGTTTATATTGATAAAAAAAAGTATTGGAAGTTATCATGTTCTTAATTTATTAAACAAGTGGAAAAACAGTTTAATTTACATAATTTGGAAGTAAGAAACCGGGCGTAGCCCGGTTCAACTCCTAGTTTGAATTTAAAAGTCATATTTACTCCACATTAATATTGTTGAAGACAAGAAAAGAAACTGCACTGATATTTTCCCGATGATTTTTTATTACAATTAGGTATGAAAAAATTACTGAAATAGTTTAATATTATGGTCTAATTAGTAGAATAGTTTTTTGTCATCTTACATAAATGTGAAAGTGTAGAAATATACATATTTTTCTCGAATGATCGTTTTATTACTATCATGCCATTCTGATTTAATTTTTTTTCTGGTTTTTGTTTTTATTACGAAAATGCCGTTACAAAATAAAAATAAATTTTTTTTCTAAATAAAAATTTTGAAAATTAAAAAAACTTTAAAAACTAAAAAACCTAAAATTAAAAAACTCTAAAACAAAAATAACTCTAAACCTAAAACTACCCTTAACCTTTTTTCGCAGTTTTCGTTGTTGCGATTTCTCAGATTTGTCTCACATTTCGTTGTTCTTCTCCGATTTTGTTGTTTTTCTTTGATTTTGGCTCATATTTTGTTGATTTCTCTGATTTTGGGTACGATTTTGTTGTGTTTTGGTAATTTTCAGTTTGCTTTGTTGTAGGTTTAAGTTCATGTATTGTAGGTGTATAATATTCTGAATGTTGTAGGTTTTAGTGTGATGTAGGTTTTTATTTGTGTGTTGCAGGTTTTCAGTTTGCTTTGTTGTAGGTTTATGGAATTGTGTTTGTAGATATCTGACATAGTATTGTCGGTTTCTGGCGTAGTGTTGTAGGTTTCTGACATAGTGTTGTAGGTTTACGGAATAATTTTGTAGAGTTTTCGAAATGATGATAACTCATTTTCTTTTTTGTTGCAGATCAATGGCAGAAAAGAAGATGTATCCTGAGAGATTGTTCCCGTCATTGGGACTGATCCTACCTTAAGGCTTAAATGTGAGGAGATTACTGTTCATGTATTGTAGGTTTATTGTTCGTGTGCTGCAAGTTTATATGTAATGAGTTGTAGGTTTATTGCTCGTGTGCTGTAGGTTTCTGGAATTTAGTATTGTAAGTTTCTGGAGTTATACTGTAGGTTTATTGTATGTGATCTGGTACACTTCTTGTTTTGTAGGCTTATTCGAAGTTTATCCCTCTACTGATCCAAAGAATGGCTGAGCTAAAGGATGGCAAGGGGACTAAGAGTAAGGTTGTGAAAGCTTACAAAGTCTATAGGATGAAAAATCAGCCTCAGCAAGCTCATGGGAGAGATTGTGGCATCTATGCATTGAAGTTCATGAGTGTTTGGCCCTTAGATGCCATACTGACGGTTTGGACGACAAGATCATGGGATTTGCTCGCCTAAATTATGCAGCTGAGTTATTTGATGAGATCGAATCTGAAAGTGCTATTGCCTTAACTGATCCAAATCCACGAGGCGAGTTTAACGGTGATAAAGGATGCCAGCTAATTACATACACTCAGCCAGGACTATTGGGTGAGCAAGTAGGGTTGCATATTCTTTTGTGATGCTTTTGGATGTATAGTTGCAAACATTATGAGCGACATATTGTTTAGTTATGCGTTTTCAGGATGTTTTGTAGGTTTATTAGCAAGTGCTTGTAGGTTTATTGCCAACAATTTGTATGTTTATTTACAATGTTGTTTGTTTAGTAACGATGATTTGTAGGGTTATCCACAACAACTTGTAGGTTTATTGACAACGACTTGTAGGAAGAAGAAGATAGATCTGTTTTAATTTTGGGGTAAAATGGTATTTTCACGTTCTATGGTATACATACGAAAAACCTACAACAAAGCAACTGAAAAACCTACAACACATAATCACAAAACCTACAGCAAATGATAATTAAACCTACAACAAAGACTGAACCCAGGAAAAAAGGCTTATAACCAAGAACAAAAAAACCTACAACAAAGAATCAATTAAACATCATTAAAACCTACAACTAAGAACTAATAAACCTACAACAAAGAACCAATAAAACCTACAACAAAAGAACACTAACTCGAGAAATAAGACATATCCATCCCAAAAAACCTACAACAAATGATCAGTAAACCTACAATGAAGACCTCAGTAAAACCTGCAACAAAGAACCTATTAAACCTACAACAAATAACCTATTAAACCTACAACAAAGAAAACTAAGTCGACAAATAAGACATATACAACAACAACTGATCAGTGAACCTACAACAAATACCTCAGTAAACCTATAACAAAGAACCAATTAAACCTACAACAAAGAAACTATTAAACTTACAACAAAGAACCTATTAAACCTACAACGATAAGACATATCCATCCCACAAAACCTAAAACAACTGATAAGTAAACCTACAACAAAGACCTCACTAAAACCTACAACAAAGAACCTATTAAACCTACAACATTGAAACTATAAACCTACAACAAAAGAAAACTAAGTCGACAAATAAGACATATCCATTCCACAAAACCTACAACAACTGATCAGTAAACCTATAACATATACCTTAGTAAAACCTACAACAACTAACTAATAAACCTACAATAAATTACCTACTAAACCTACAACAAAAAAAAACTAAGTCGAAAATAAGACATATCCATCCCACAAATCCTACAACGACCGAATAGTAAACCTACAACAAATATCTCAGTAAAGCCTATAACAAAGCACTAATAAACCTATAACAAATGAAACTGAAAACCTACAACACATGGCCGAAAACCTACAACACTATGACAATTTTCCATCTTTTTTCTCTCTGCTGACATGGAATTATTCATTAATGGCAGTTTCTTAAATTTTTTTTCAAAGCGAACAGGGGTAAAACGGGATTAAAAATACCAAAAAGAGTAGAATTATAATTAAAATCTTTTTGAACTATTGTGGTCAATCTAGAATGACAAAAAACTATTCTAGTAATTCACTCATTACGTATTTCTTTATAAAGTGTTAGCTTCAGACTTTTGATCAAAACTTTAGTAACAGTGAGAACAATAGTAAAAGAATCATAATAAAACCAAGTAATGTAATTAGTAACAAGTGACACAAACAAGAGAAAACTTTTTGACAATTAAGATTACCTATTTTTATTTTGTTTCATTTAGTTAAATAAAAGAATTGAAACATAGTTGGAGATTAACTCCTACAAACTTGACAATAATGGAAACGTGAGAATTGATTCCTATAAATCAGAAAACAAACAAAAAATCAGTCAGTCTCGGTACTAACGATTAGTAATATGAATCCCCTTCCCCCCTGGTCAGAATGAACCTTGTCCTCAAGGTTCAGAGATGGAAAACTAGCCTTCCTTCATTATTTCATATCTTCCTATGTAGCTTCCACAACTAGTAAGCTCTCACATTTGCACCAAACCTTCAACAACCTTATTACCATCTTGTATGACTATTCGTTGCTGCATAACACATTCATGTCGAAGGTGAAGGATACATGTGGATCGTAGTGGTGGCAATGTGTCGGCAGTTGGTGTATCAGTACCCACTATTTTCTTCAACAAGGACACATTAAAAAAGAGTGGAAACGAGTACATGCATGTAATGTTAGACGATATGCGACTGGTCCGATTTATTCTGTAATCTGAAAATGGCCAAAGTACTTATTAGAGATTTTCTATGATGTGTGTTTGAAAAGTGTGTGTTGCTTGTGTGGTTGCAAATGAAAAACACCTAGTCTCCCACTGCGAAACTCACATCTTGACGCTTAAAGTCAACTGTTTGTTTCATGCAATTGTTAGGTTTATGCAGATGAAGTTTTGGGTCCTTCTAAATCTCATCCCTTTGTAGCAGTTGTTCATCTAACTCTCGAACAAATGGTGTGCTAGACTCGAAACATGCAAGTAAAGGAGGTTAACACCTAAACTTTGCTTTGAAATGAGATATACCGATAGACGCATTATATGTGTTGTTGTACTAAAACTCTTCCCATAGAAGTAACTCCATTGGTTTAGGCGATCAACAATGACGTATCGTAAATATTGTTAAATGATGCAATCAACGACCTCTGTCTGGCCATCAGTCTGTGGGTGGTATACTAAGGACAACCACAACTCAATTCCTAACAGTCGACCATAACTCCTTCCAAAAATCAGTGACAAAAACTAAATCTCAGTTGCTGACCATGGATCTCAGTATACCATGCAATTCTATAATATTATCAATTAACTTAGTAGCCACTAACCTTGTTGTGTATGAACAAATGATGCACACTTTTTAATATTAATTAATCAATAAGTGCAAACACATCAATGTAGTACTTGAAGATCAGATCTAAAAAAAATCTAGAATCAATACACTAGGATTGCAAGAATTTGGACTTAAGATATAACAATAGATTAGGGAATTTAATAAACTAAAGCTACTCAACCCAAACTATAAACAACCTATACTCAAACTAAGAAACCAACTTTAAAGAAATAACAAGCAAACTAAACAACACCAAAGTACAAACTAGCAATGAATTTTAGGCAAGACAGTTGATCAAATGATAATTATAATCTAATCAATGATATTTGAACTCATTAAGAACCATACTAGGACATGAGATACTCATATAGACCGACCCATTTCCATGGCAGCGATTCCCTCCATCTATAAATGACTCTAAGTAAATTTTCATTTCCGAATACAAAGATCGATAAGCAATAAACTTAATCTCACTAAGACCTAGTAAACACCCTAACTTCATCTTCCAATGGCTAGGGAAGCTTATCTCACAAAAATGTCATTCGAGAATTTTTACAAACACCTTCCAGACGGAATATATTCTAGCATCTAGATTCAAGTTATCAAGATAAATCTAGCATTAAAACCACTCTAAGTGACCGAATCAATAGATCTATCAAATTAAACACAAGATTCAACCATCGAATCCTAAGGTCTACATAACTATCAACATATCACTGCAAGACTTAAATAATAAAGACATGAAACAAAACAAGATAAAAACCATAAACAAAAGCAATAACTTAATGAAAGGAAGCTAATAGAAAGGATGAAGAAATCTTAATAAATAGAAGATGATGATCATCCACAAAAGGGTCTTCAATTATTCTCTCTCTCTCTCTCGAGTGGCTGCTCAAAAAATGAAAAAAAGATTGAAAGTTGTCTCAAAAAACCCTAAGTATTTGGGTTTTAATGTGTTAAAAATGGAAACGGATCAAACCAAATAAGAACAAATCGTCTCTCAGGATTCTCGACCCTAATTCTCGACCATAGGGTCAAAATTTTGGTCCTGGTGATTTTCTCGACCATTTGCCAGAAAATTTCGATGAAACTTTGTGGTCCATTTTCTTGAACCAAAATCACGAGGTGGGGGTTGTGATTTCTTCCTGGAGACTCATTTCCTCTCTTTTATGTTTCCTCATTTCAAGAGCTTGGTCCTTAGCTTCCACATCTCTAAGAGTTGACTCCTATCCACCTAAGAAGACTCAAAATCGAGCAAATATTTAGGGCTCAATATATCTAAACTTTAAAATACAAAGTCAAAGAAAAATTATACTAAAATGAATGAATATAAGTCCTATATGAATAAAAATGATGCAAAATGTCAATGAAAACTAGCATAATATTCACATATATCAATAAGAGAACGGTATCAAATGTGCAGCCTTTGACAATCGATCTACCACAACCAAAACAATAGTGTGGTAATTAGAGGAAAGAAGGCCATTGACAAAATCCATGGAGATTTATTTCGATATGCGATCAGGTACAAAAAAAAATGGTTGAAGCAGATGTGATGTTCGCAAAATACATGAGTGACCTCCAATCAACATGTTGTGATGTTCTTGCAGAAATATTTTAACATATGAGATTGATGTAGAACCACCACACGGTTATTGTAGCAGAGAAGACCACTGCCTTACATGTAAGGTTATCCTAAAGCTGAGTCAACGAGCTTATCAATCTTAATTAGGTACGGGTCTGCTTTTGTGAGTTGTTGCAACTCCTCCCACATAGTATTGTGATGCACTGACAACACACTTGAAGATGGACTACCACTTCTATGATATAAAGCATTGGCTGCAACATTTGAAGAACCTGGTTTATATGTGATTTCATAATCATATCCCACCAATTTTCCCATCCACTCATATTGATCCGGTGCGAGAATGCGTTTTTGCAGCAAAAAACGTAAACTTTTTTTATCTGTTTGATGAATGGTCTATCCAATAAATATGTACGCCACTTTTTATTGCCATAACAATAGCAAGCATCTCTATAGCATAAGTTAACTAACTCTTTTTAGCCACTCCTAATGAATGATCATGAAGACAAGATGTTTATCATGTTGTGTTAGAACCGCTCATATTCCTTCCTCTAAAGCATCAATTTGAATGATGAATTGTGCGTCAAAGTTGTGGATGGCCAGAGTGGGAGCCAAAGTCATGGCCAACTTCAGAGCTTGAAAAGTTGTTTCCGCAGTCGGTGTCTGTTCAAACTTGTCTTTCATGAGTAGTTCATCAATGGTCTGGATTTGGAAAATGAAATCATAGTCATTTACAAACTTTTAGTAGTAGACCCGAAAAACCTCTCAGCTCAGTAATTGTTGGTTGGTGTTGGTCAGTCTGTCATTGCTTTGATTTTCTCTTGATTACACTTAACACCATCACTTGAAATGATGTGTCCCACATACTCCAGTTATGATATTCTGAACTCACATTTCTTGAGCTTCACAAACAGCCTATTATCTGCCAAAATCTGTAAAATGCTATGTACAAGTTTTAGATACTCCTCCCATTTACAACTATATACCAAGATATCATCGAATAAAACTAAAACGTACTTGGGCAAGTGAGATCTAAATATCATATTTATCAATGACTAGAAGGTAGAAAGTGCATTGCACAGTCCGAATGGGCATAACAAACTATTCATAATGTCCATTGTGTTTCCAAAACGCTGTCTTGTGAACATCAGCAGAATGAACACGCACTTGGTGATAGCGTGTAGTCAATTCCAGTTTAGTAAAAATCGTTGCGCCATGGAGCTCATCGAGCATGTCATCTATTGTAGGGATTGGAAACCATTCTTTAACTGTTGCAACATTAAGAGCTCTGTAATTCGTAAAAAAATCCTAATGACCCATCCGTTTTCTTCACTAGCAGGACTAGTGAGGAGAAATGACTCGAGCTTGGTCAATTCGATCTTGAATCTAGTATCTCTTGGACCTTTCTCTTAATCTCTGCTTTACGAAAGTGTGCATACATGTATGGAAACACATCTACGGGGTCCGAGCCTTACTTGAGTATAATATGGTGCTCAATTTCAGGATTTGGTGATATGAATATTAGCTAAAACATTGTCATTCTGTGGCCCTTGAAAACTCAACACAAAACAGGCTTGGCCCAATTTCGCTTCTTTTCTAACTTCAGCTGGTGGAGCTCGTGTAATAGATCTGGGCTTCATTCCTGTCAATGTATATTCTTCCCCAACCCACCTAAATGTCATATATTAGACCTTAAAGTCGCAAACTGTTGGGCCTAAGGTTTCCATCTAATGAATTTCCAAGACACTTTCGAGACCTGTAAATGGCAACACAAAACCATTAAGCGTAAAGGTAGCTCGACCAAAATCTGTCTTTACTTCTTGATAATAACCACGTCAGTGCAGTGGATGGCCATCGACGACTCTAACTACGGCCAAAGTCGTAGGTATGCGCTGCAAATTTTATTGATTCACTGCATATTTACTGATGAAATTGTGTGTGCACCCGCTATCAATCAGCACAACCATCTGCTTGCGAGTAACCATTGTCAATACCCGCATCATTTGTTGCGCATATTAACCTGAAGTGCCTACAATGAAATATCGAGAACCGTTGCTTCATGAAAAACATCATCATCACCGTTCTCCACATCTTCATCCTCCATCAATAATAGTTTGGATTTGCGAGAACGATGACCCTGTGTATAATGCTTGTCACAGTTGAAGCACAATCCCAACCCTCTCTTACTCTTCATCTCATCCCAACTTAACTTTTTAGATAATCTCCAACCGTTAGAACTCCTAGTGGAGTTCTTAACATTAATTTAACAGAAATATTGATTTGTTCAAAACTAAGAACCTTTTAATGTTTCGTTCACAAATCACTTGATCGTTCACAAATTAGACTTTTTTTCTTGTCTTAAATTAGTTGTCATTCTCATTTTTCAATATAATTTTTTCACAAAATTTCTAAATATATCCTTGGTATAAATTCCACATAGTACTAATAGAAAATGTAATTAAGACTATAATTTAATGTTATTTTGAGGTTAATATGGTCAATTTATAAAAAAATTTAATCTACGTAAAACAACCTAGAAAGACAATTAAAATGAAACAAAAGGAGTATATATCATAATAAATGTGAATAAATGTGTAACAATATATTTTTTTTTGATGATATGTATTGTGGATTACCTTTGTAGATTGCACGTATGAGCCTTCTTAAATATCTCTGCTGCGATTGGAACAGTAGAGTTCACTGGGTTGTTGATCATGTTAATAAGTGCCTGATACAACAACAAAAAAAGAACAGATCAGTCATTTGACAAAATACCAAATTTAGTAGAACAAAAGCAATGGACTGAAGTACCAAGTGAAGCTAATGACCTCATAATTTTTGTCATAGATGTATCCTTTAGGAGTACAAGGGTCTGCACCTATTACATCTTCTGTAGAGTTTGCTACTGTATGGATTGAAACACCAATGAGTTTTGAGGGTACAGAAGATTATTTTAATTGCATAAACTCAGAAGTTCAGTTATTAACTTTACAAAATCTGTACAAGTGATTTACTTAAAAAATTTATCAACAACTAACCTGAGTTTTGCAGAGATTCCAATAACATTCTCCGTGTTGCATCCTGTAAAGCGACAATTACAATAAGTTTTCCAAAAAACTTTTGAAAAATGATGAATCAAGGTAAACAAATGCTCTGATCATAAACGTTACTTTCCCATAATGAAGGACGCTGTGACTGTAGATTGTGAAAGAAACATTATGTATAATATCTTGCGGGAGAACTCAGGAGGCACAGTCTCGTTTGCTACAAAAGTCCCCTAAACAAAATGAACAAATAACCATCTCTTCCAATCCAAAATTTACTACTCTCTGATAAAACCAAACATAAGAGAGGGAAAGAGACCAAACCTGCGGGGAAGCCCCACCGAGCTCAACAATCCCTGTTGTTTCCAATGGATCTCTTCCAAGCAAACCAAGTGCATAATTAGCAGCAGTTCAAGCATATACACCTTTGTCACATCCTGAGTAATTAATGGAGGCGACAGTCCGATGAATGGAGGTGATGGTCTGATTTGCTGAAGCCTACGACCCGATTTGCTGAAAGCGACGATCAGATTAATGGAGGTGATGGTCCAATTGATGAAGGAAATGGGTCGATTTGCTGACTCCCTGCCTCCGATAATGACATATGACCGCTGAGATGAAGATTTAGGGCTCGCCTTCGATTTTCAGAGGTATCACCTTTGTCATCGCCACAAGAGAGAAGGAAGAGAAAAAAAAATTTCGCGTAAATGAGAAATGCAACGAGACCCTTTCTCTTTAATTTTTTTTCTTCAGAATAACCATTTCGTCCAATGTATACTTGACGCGTAGGAGGTTGTTAAAAGACTCTTAAGTATTTGTAATAAGAATCGGTTCTAGAGATTATTAGCCATTTAACATGAATTTAAATCACAATGTGCTAAGAACTCCTCTAAGAACCGGCTTTGGAGATGCTCTTAGGTACCAGAGGCTCTCGGGTATGCATTGTTGTGGTTGTTATGATGCTCAATTGGGTGTTGATCGATGGAAGCGTATATGGCGTGAATGTTTTACTTTGCCGCTGGAGATTATCACGCACATGAGTGAGATTAATCACCACCATGAGAGTTGTTGGTGAGAATTTTTGAACACTATCTGCAATGGCCTCCTTCAACCCACCATGATAGGTACCTACTAATGCTTTGTCAGACCAATTATCAACCTTATTCATCAGCCTCTCAAACTCATGTGGGTGATATCTTAATGGCCCTATCTATTGTATCTTGGACAATGCTTCATGGAAATTTGTGCACTCACAAGGGCCAAATCGCATTCACAACTCCTGCTTAATTGGAGTGCTCGTGCCATTGCTTGCCACCATGAATTTGCTTTCGATGTGATGTGGTACCATACGAAAGTCACTCGTTGTGCCATAGGTATCTCATGAAAGGTGAAATTCTATTTAGTTTTGCTCAACCATTCTCCCAGATCTCCTTCATCAAATCGAGGACAATCCAATTTAATCAGACAATATGGATTTGTTGGTGCCTATAACAAATTAATCTGCTAGTCCTTCCTAGCTGGATGTGGACTCAACGTACAGTGATTAGGTTTAGGTGATATGCATGAACTGCTAACACGGTCCAGTGTAATTATCTCCAATAGGCATCACATACCCTTCTCAGTGGATCTGTGGGACTTCTCCAGCTGATGGAACCTCCAGTTCGAAAGTCCTGCAAGTCATCGACTATCAAGCGCAATCCCTTCTCCAATTGGTCAAAGCGATCTTTGTTAGTAGCCATGGATCTACGTGATGCTACGTCTCCCAGAAAAGACATGAATCCTTGGTAGCTTCGACTTTTGATTAAAACATTAGTAATATAGAGACCAATAGTAAAGAACCAGAATAAAAACAAGTAACATAAATAGTGTTTGTACTCGCTTCGGTGCGGTACTTCAGGGTGTGAATTTAAGACTTTATTTTCACCTTGTAAATAAAAATATCGACCGTAATATAACGAGGCGAATTTAGAGCGTATTTTAATAAATAAAAGAAGTGAATTTCGGTACAATTGTTCTTGAGTATTCTAAAAAATAATTTAGGTGAACAGTATATGCCATTTGCTGACGATTCGTCTCCCCTTTTATAGTGGATATCGTACACTTTTCGAGATGATGATTCGTTTGGGGTTGGGCTTGATTCTCGACTCGGACTTCGGGTGGGCCAGAGGTGACGACCCAGGTCCAATTCGTCATTTAGCCTGCTAATTCTCTTTATTGGGTCAAATAAGTTGGGTAACCCCCAACAAATAGTAACAAGTAACACAAACAAAAGATAATTTTTTGGCAATTAAGATTGTCGATTTTGTTTTTTTTTATTTAGTTAAGAACTGAAACAGAGTTGGAGATTAACTCTACAAACTTGGAAATAATGAGAAGGTGAGAAATGATTCCTACAAACCAGGAAGACCACTTTCTTATTATTTACCTGCAACAAATGACAAAACGTTTTAAAAAATAAACTAGAAACCAATTAGTCTCGCTACTTAAGATTAGGAACATGAACCTAGTTTGATGCTCTTCGATTAAGTGGTTTGTAATAATGTCATCTAAACTTAATAAGACGAAGGATTTTTTTTGTAACCTTAAAATTTGTAAAAAATTAACAAAATCTCCAATTTAAAAGTTTTTTTCTTAACCCTTAATTTTAGATTTATCATAATAACCTTTTTCTTAAAATTAATTTTGAAATCTCTGAACAACACACATTAACTGAAGTCACGATCTCTTGTAACTACTCACTTGCCAAAGCAGAAAAAAACTACATACTTTCTATTACTTTCTCACTAAAGCACCGAGTAATTATGGCTAAAATTTTTTTGACGAAAAAGATATAAAAAGTATTAATTTTTTCTTTATACCTATATAGGAACTGTCACTATTTTGGTTCGGTTCCGGATCCGTTTTATTTGGGTTCAAGTCTGTCCGGATCCTAATTTTAAAAAACCAAAAATGACTCAAATACTCAAATACCGTAGAAATATCCAAAATAAAATCCTTAAAATATCAAAACAAATACCTAAAAATGCCAAAAAATACTTTAAAAAACCAAAAAATACTTTTGAATATCCACATAATCAAAAAATATTTGAAAATATCTAAAATACCAAAAAATACTCATATAATACTCTAACAATACCTTGAAGTACTATAAAATTGGGTCTTTCGGTACTCGTTTGATTCTCGGTTCGTTCCAGTTCTTCGGGTTTTGAATTTTTTGACCCATTTGGATATTTAAGTTTTTCGGATTCGGGTTCAGATCTTCTTTTTTGGGTCGGATCTACGTTTGGTTCTCCGGATCTGGTTTATGTCCATGGCTAGCTATCGTTACGCAGCTATATATAGCCCTGGGCATATTATCCGGGATCCGAGATTCTATCCGTTATCCGTCCCGATCCGACTTGAAATTTCGGGTATGCGGGCTACACGGATCCCGATCCAGGTAATAAAACTCACGGATTCGAGGGTACGGATCCGGATTCCGGGTAATAAAATTTTTTTCCCCGGATATCCGGATCCGACCCGGATTTCAATATTTAGTGTTTATTTTTTATAATATTCATTACTTCTATTAAATAA
Organism: Lepidium aucheri; assembly: GCA_900406435.1. NCBI lineage: Eukaryota > Viridiplantae > Streptophyta > Magnoliopsida > Brassicales > Brassicaceae > Lepidium > Lepidium aucheri. The sequence goes on from OVBA01008182.1 coordinate 12,993, forward strand.
TTTTAAATTTGGTAA
>OVBA01008183.1:5000-13005 GCA_900406435.1 Lepidium aucheri
GAGTACCACGCTTGCGCGCGGAGACTCCAATCTCGCTCTGTCGTAAACGACAGAACAGTCTGGTCTTTGAGTTTGGTCAACCGACCCTCAGTCAGGTGTGGCCCAGGAACAAGTCCTAGGGCCGCAATGTGCGTTCGAATTGTCAATGTTCATGTGTCCTGCAGTTCACATGGCAACGCGCAATTAGCTGCGTTCTTCATCGACCCACGAGCCAAGGGATCCACTGAAATGGTTTGTATTTTTTAAAACATTTTGAAGCCGGCGGAGCGCGTCGCGTGAGCGAGCTCTCGTGTACGGCGACAAGCAGTCAAGAGGAATACTTCCGAAGAAAATTGGAGTCCACCAGCGAGGCGAAAAAAAAAAAGAAGTCGATGAGACGCGACGNGAAGTCGATGAGACGCGTCGCGCCTCATTTTCTCTGTGTGACTTCTCTTTCTCTCTGTACGCTGTTAGCGCGGTTTTAAACTCCCAAACCATCAAGTCGCCTTTTACACCACCGGAGTGGAGGCATGGGTTAGACGGTATGTTGTGACCACCGGGTCGCGTCGGCGCGGATATGGAGAGGCTCTCGCCGCTCCACCGCATTACTATCAGCTCACCGGCAAAGAAGGCGACGCCCGCACTCTGAAATCAAAGCACTGGTCGAGCGAGGCGTACGCACTTCTGTAGGGTGTTTAGCGTCCGATACCGACACTTCATCTGGCCTCCCTGTTTTGGGCCATCTCCCGGTCATCTGCTCCGTCGTTCGATCAGGCAAGCCAGTCGGCGAGAGGACGTCCGCGCCGAGTAGAGAGAGGAGCGCGCAAGGACCTGGTGACACGAGTGGAATCGAACCGTCTCTGACCGTGTCGGTGGCCCTACCTACGCATCTCGCTCTCTCCCTCTCGGGGGCCATCCCTCTCCGAGGCGCAATCACGAACTCGGGAACGTAGTGGATTTTTACGACATAAAACCATCGGCGCGCAGAGGCCATACAGCCGTTACCCGCGCGCCTCGAGCGGTACTCTGACAGTCGTATCGTTTTGATTTTTATCGTAAAACTTTGCTTTCGCAAGAATACGGTAATGATCCTTCCGCAGGTTCACCTACGGAAACCTTGTTACGACTTTTACTTCCTCTAAATGATCAAGTTTGGTCATCTTTCCGGCGGCAGCGGCGATCCCGAAGGAACACCGCGCGCCAGTCCGAAGACCTCACTAAATCATTCAATCGGTAGTAGCGACGGGCGGTGTGTACAAAGGGCAGGGACGTAATCAAGGCGTGCTAATGACACGCCTTTACTGGGAATTCCTCGTTCATGGGGAACAATTTCAAGCCCCAATCCCAAGCACGAAGGTGTTTCAGCGGGTTACCCGGACCTTTCGGCCAGGGAGGACACGCTGATACCTTCATTGTAGCGCGCGTGCGGCCCAGAACATCTAAGGGCATCACAGACCTGTTATTGCTCAATCTCGTGCGGCTAGAAGCCGCCTGTCCCTCTAAGAAGATTTGTCTTCGCCGGCTGCAACAAAGGAAGCCGGAAACGACTAGTTAGCAGGCTAGAGTCTCGTTCGTTATCGCAATTAAGCAGACAAATCGCTCCACCAACTAAGAACGGCCATGCACCACCACCCACTGAATCAAGAAAGAGCTCTCAATCTGTCAATCCTTCCAGTGTCCGGGCCTGGTGAGGTTTCCCGTGTTGAGTCAAATTAAGCCGCAGGCTCCACTCCTGGTGGTGCCCTTCCGTCAATTCCTTTAAGTTTCAGCTTTGCAACCATACTTCCCCCGGAATTCAAAAACTTTGGTTTCCCGGAAGCTGCCCGATAAGGCATAAAAAGAACCTTTATCGGATGGCTAGTCAACATCGTTTATGGTTAGAACTAGGGCGGTATCTGATCGCCTTCGAACCTCTAACTTTCGTTCTTGATCAACGAGAACATCCTTGGCAAATGCTTTCGCTTCGGTCCGTCTTGCGACGATCCAAGAATTTCACCTCTAACGTCGCAATACGAATGCCCCCGCCTGTCTCCATTAATCATTACCTCTGGTTCTGAAAACCAACAAAATAGAACCGAGGTCCTATTCCATTATTCCATGCACTAGCATTCAGGCAATATCCAGCCTGCTTGAAGCACTCTAATTTGTTCAAAGTAAAAGTGCCGGCCCACCTCGACACTCAATGAAGAGCACCGCGACAGGATTGAATCGGCGCCGCCCAACGACCCGAAAGCCGCCAGCTAGACACGCCACCGGCAGGACGTCCCGCATCGCGTCAGTTTGACACCGTCGGGCGGTGAACCGACGGTGCGGGACACAGATCCAACTACGAGCTTTTTAACCGCAACAACTTTTATATACGCTATTGGAGCTGGAATTACCGCGGCTGCTGGCACCAGACTTGCCCTCCAATTGATACTCCTTAAAGGATTTAAAGTGTAGTCATTCCGATTACGGGGCCTCGGATGAGTCCCGTATCGTTATCTTTCGTCACTACCTCCCCGAGCCGGGAGTGGGTAATTTGCGCGCCTGCTGCCTTCCTTGGATGTGGTAGCCGTTTCTCAGGCTCCCTCTCCGGAATCGAACCCTGATTCCCCGTTACCCGTTACAACCATGGTAGGCGCAGAACCTACCATCGACAGTTGATAAGGCAGACATTTGAAAGATGCGTCGCCGGCACGAAGGCCGTGCGATCAGCCCAAAGTTATTCAGAGTCACCAAAGTAGACGATGGCCGAAACCACCGATTGGTTTTGATCTAATAAAAGCGTCCCTTCCGTCTCCGGTCGGGACTCTGTTGGCATGTATTAGCTCCAGTATTTCCGCAGTTATCCATGTAACTGAAGTACGATCTATTGAACCATAACTGATATAATGAGCCTTCCGCGGTTTCACCTTAATGTGGCTTGCACTTAGACATGCATGGCTTAATCTTTGAGACAAGCATATGATAACTGGCAGGATCAACCAGGTAGCTGTCGTCCACCCGCGAGGGGCTTCGTGAGCGTCTGTTTGAGATAGACCCCGGGTCAAGCCCCGAAAGAGTCCCAGACTCAGCGTGAAATTTTATTTCGTTTTACCGTGAGAATTGCTTCACAGCGCAGGAGAGCACGTCCGCCACTAGGGAGCGCTCGCCGTGTTGCCGGCCCTTCACCACGGGTAAAACAAGCGACGCCCTCCGGCGCACTGGGCTACCTCGGGGGATGTCTTTCAATCCCCCTTTTTCGCCCGCGCTCCGAGAGACACGTCTTTCTTTATTTTAGGGTCCGCGACGGGCACCCTTTCTTTCAGATTCAAACTTCTCCGTCCGACTCTTCGGTAGAATACCGTTCGTCTTAGGTAAGTCGTGCTCTGTAATACTTTCGCTCGGTGAGCAGGGAGTCAATGAAGCTCCTTGTGAGGTTTCCCTCTGGAAGCAATAGTTTTGATCGATTGTCCGCTTTGGGCGGCCGTGACAGAAGCGACAGAGGGCCGCGGACGAGCTGTCGAGGAGGCGCTTTTCGATAACGTGACCGTACGAACACCCCTTGTGAGGGTGCCCGCGCCACGCCGCTGTTCCGTTCACGTCCAACTTGTTTCGAAGCTTTCAACCGCAAGAACCACTCGGGCCGGTAAATCAAAGATTTTCCTTCCTTCGTGGGCGCGGCGGAGTGCATTCATCGCTCGGAGAGTGTTTTGACGGGAGCTACTAGGCTTCGCTCGCCGCCGACTACCAATCCAGGAGGACCCCCTCGGTCTCCATTGCGTGCACCACAAACGACTGATACGAAACGGGACGCTCGCTACTACGAACACAGCGGGATTTCGGACTTGTCGTGCGTAAGCTTACGTACTTCCTTCGTGCGTCCATTTGCTCTGTGCGGCGTGATTTTGCCTCAGGACGCGACTACCGGAAATATTTCAGCTAGAAGCACATTCGACTGGTTGGCGACACCGCGGGTAGGAACGAAAAATACGGACCATGAATCCCACGGATCGCGTGCGACTTACGTACATGGACGCGCCGATGTCACACCGAGGGAAGGCACTTACTCGCGCAGAGCGTTTTCGGCTAACCATCCCAAGCACCAGAAGGTCGACTCTTTTGTCAGGGAAGCGACACAAACCCAGAATTCATTCTCTCTCCTCCTATAGGCGTTTTGACAACACGAACCGCTGTTATTCCCTTTTGAGAGACGTTCACGTACATTCGTCGGGTTTTCACTCGTCGGAAAATACGCTTTCTCTTTGCGGGACGGACTTTTCTCATTCGAAGAGCGCTTGGCACCGTAGAATGGCTACTCATCCGTCCCTGAACGTCTCTCGCGGTAATCGTGTTTCTCTCATACCAGACCTCTCTCCTCCTATAGGCGTTTTGACAACACGAACCGCAGTTATTCCCTTTTGAGCGTCTCTCACGTATATTCGTCGGGTTTTCACTCGTCAGAAAATACGTTTTCTCTTTGCGGGGCGGACTTTCAACATTTTGCAGAGCGTTAGCACCGTAAAAATGCGTACACGTCCGTCCCTGAGCGACACTCGCGGTAATCGTGTTTCTTTCAGACCAGACCTCTCTCCTCCTATAGGCGTTTTGACAACACGAACCGCAGTTATTCCCTTTTGAGCGTCTCTCACGTATATTCGTCGGGTTTTCACTCGTCAGAAAATACGTTTTCTCTTTGCGGGGCGGACTTTCAACATTTTGCAGAGCGTTAGCACCGTAAAAATGCGTACACGTCCGTCCCTGAGCGACACTCGCGGTGATCGTGTTTCTTTCAGACCAGACCTCTCTCCTCCTATAGGCGTTTTGACAACACGAACCGCAGTTATTCCCTTTTGAGCGTCTCTCACGTATATTCGTCGGGTTTTCACTCGTCAGAAAATACGTTTTCTCTTTGCGGGGCGGACTTTCTTCATTTTGCAGAGCGTTAGCACCGTAAAAATGCGTACACGTCCGTCCCTGAGCGACACTCGCGGTGATCGTGTTTCTTTCAGACCAGACCTCTCTCCTCCTATAGGCGTTTTGACAACACGAACCGCAGTTATTCCCTTTTGAGCGTCTCTCACGTATATTCGTCGGGTTTTCACTCGTCAGAAAATACGTTTTCTCTTTGCGGGGCGGACTTTCTTCATTTTGCAGAGCGTTAGCACCGTAAAAATGCGTACACGTCCGTCCCTGAGCGACACTCGCGGTGATCGTGTTTCTTTCAGACCAGACCTCTCTCCTCCTATAGGCGTTTTGACAACACGAACCGCAGTTATTCCCTTTTGAGCGACGCTCACGTATATTCGTCGGGTTTTCACCCGTCAGAAAGTACGTTTCCTCTTTGCGGGACGGACTTTTCCTCACTCTCACAGCGCATGCACCGTAAAAATGCGTACTCGTCCGTCCCCGAGCGTCCCTCGCGGTCATCGCGCTCCTCAGCCCGGGCCTCTCTCCTCCTATAGGCGTTTTGGCAACACGAACCGCAGTTATTCCCTTTTGAGCGACGTGCACGTACGCACGCCGGGCCCAGAGGCGTCAGGATATACCTCGCCTCCGCTCGGCGCTGCGGTGGGCGGCCGTTCGCCGCAGCCGAGCCGCACGACTCTATGTCCGAGCGCTGACGCGCTGCGGACTCTGCGGCGAGCTCGGCCCGCCTCCGTCCCGCGCCGCGCCGCGCCGCGAGGCACGGAGACGCAAGCGCGCGGCGGCTCGAGACCGGCGCGGCACGCTGCCGAGCCGATCAGGCTGCGGACCGTGCGGGGAGCTCGGCCCGCCTCCGTCCCGCGCCGCGCCGCGAGGCACGGAGACGCAGGCGCGCGGCGGTCCGAGTCCGGCGCGGCGCGCTGCCGAGCCGGCGCTGCCGGCCGCGGCGCTGCGCTGCGCGCTGCACGCTGAGCACGGACTCGTACGACAAGCCCGCAGCCTCTGCGCACTCCGGCGGAGTGTGCCCTGAGGCCGCGGAGCCCGCCGTGAGCGCGGCAGACCGGCCAGACGGCCGGCCTGCCGGCGTGCCGGCTCCCTGCGCGCCGACCGCGGCCGCGCTGCTCGTCACCGTACGGTGAGGAGCTGCGCGGCGCCGTCCCGTGCGCTAGGGCACGGTACGGTGCGGTGCGCTGCGGTGCTGCGCCGTACGCACGAGCACAGCCGCTGCGGTGCGGTGCGGACTTTTTCCCTGGCCAGTCCGACGGGCACCCGGGATGTCTCCGCGGGTAGAGGGACCGCCCGTCGCCAGCGCGCGCGCCCGGCACCGCGCGGAGCGGTGCGGCGCGGCGCGCCGGGCGCCGTCGACACTTAGTCTCTGGCGCGCCCGGCCAGACCCAGCCGCATGGTCTCCTCCTATAGGCGTTTTGACAACACGAACCGCTGTTATTCCCTTAAGAGCGCTCTCCGCCGCATTCTGCCAGTCGCAGGCGCGTCGGAAAGTGGTCGGCGGCCGAAATTTACGGACTTTGGAAGACCTACTCTGGACTTAGAAAAATTTTCGAAAACCAAAATTTTTTTTAACGTCGCGGGGTGTTGTGTGCGTGTCCGCCATACGCCCCCGGACCATTTTGGACCCGCCGTTCAACCGATTGCGTTAGAATGGACCAAAAATAGTCCGAGTCCCCAAATGACCGAATTGGGACGCGACTTCGCTTCGTGCGCGTGCCCGGGGGGTTGGCGACCCGTTCCGGCCCGTGTCCGAAACCCATTGAACCAAATTTTGAACGGAAATGATCCATTATTCCTGGGAGGCGCTAGAAGGACGGGACAAACGCCGTTCCCTCGGGGATCGGACCCGGAGGTCTTGCGCCACCGGCCCAAACGCACCTCCGACACCCTGCGGCCCATTCGAACGCCAAATTGAACAGAAATGATCCTTTATTCCCCCGCGGCGCTAGAGGGACGGGACGAACGCCGTTCCGCCGCGTTCCGGTCCGGGAGGACACGGGACGACGGCCCGGACGCCCCGCCAACACCCGGCGGTCCATTCGAACGCCGTATTGAACGGAAATGATCCTTTATTCCCCCGTGGCGCTAGAGGGACGGGACGAACGCCGTTCCGCCTCGGTCCGGCCCGGGAGGACACGGGGCACCGGCCCAGACGCCCAGCCGACACCCGGCGGTCCATTCGAACGCCGTATTGAACGAAAATGATCCTTTATTCCCCCGCGGCGCAAGAGGGACGATACGAGCGCCGATCCTTCGCGGGCCGGCCCAGGAGGACTCTGGCCATCGGCCCTGCCATTCGAACCCTGTTTTGAACGAAAATGGTCCATTAATCCCTCGCGGCGCTGGTCGGACAGGGCGAGCGTCGTGCCGCCGCGGGCCGGCCCGGGGGGACTCGGGCCAGCGGCCCCGACGCACCTCTTACACCCCGCAGACCATTCGAACGCTTAATTGAACAGAAATGATCCAATATCCACCCGTGGCGCTGGGAGGGCGGGACGAACGCCGTGCCTTCACTGATCGGCGCAGGAGGGCTGGCGCTGCCCGCCCGGACGCGAGTCCCACACGCCACGGGCCATACGAGCCCGCCAAACGATCATTAATGGTCCTTTATTCCCCGCGGGCGACAAGGGCGACGTGCCTACGCGCACTCAACGGCATCGCGAGACGGACACCGGGCCGCACGGGCCACGGACTCCGACTACCGTGACTGGTCGGTCGGTCAGTCAGCAGGCCGGCCGGCCAGCCCAGGCTTGCGCCGGGACGGATCGAAAATGAGCCGTCAGCCCGGGGACTCACTCTTGCGCTACGGGCAGGGCAAAATGAAAGAAAAGAAGGGGTGATGCCAACGACATGGGGAGTTCCCAGGCGGTCTCCCATCCAAGTACTAACCCCACCCAGCGCTGCTTGACTTCGGTGTTCGGATGAGAACCGGTAGACCCAGCGCGGTATGGCCGTTGGCTGAAGGGACTCGGGCGCGGAGTCCCCTTGAGCCGGCCGGGCCCCCGATCCCAAGTGACTCGACATCGAGGACGCGATTCAAAACGAGACTCTGCTTCACGCACAAGGCCCAGCATATCTCCATGGCACACACATAGGCCACTTGCAGCACATCGAGGCCAGAAAAAAAAAA
>OVBA01008184.1:0-13005 GCA_900406435.1 Lepidium aucheri
ATGGTGATTTAAAATAAATCAAAATGACATTTTCGTTAATTAGAGAGTTAAGCTTTGGTTTAATAGGGTTTTTATGACAATTTTAAACATTCAAGTAATATTGAATAGATGTGTACTCCGTTAGTCATATCGGATAAAATTAATGCTATTTGAGTAAATCTCTCTTTTTAAATCTTTAATTTCGATCAACAATCAATTACTCGACAAGCAGGAGCCGAGTTCAATAATGGTTGGTTAATACCTTTTATGCTATTGTCCGTGAAGTTCTTTGGTTAGAAGTTTCCTTCCCATCTACCACGAATTTTGGCTTCACAAAATATAGATGTTTTGTTGCTGGTTTCTGAGAAGTAGAAGATCTTATGTTTGGTTTTGGTCGGTTCTATTTCCCTGATTTGACGGAAGGTGCATATTTTGGTGCAATTGATGTTTGTTGGAATCTATTTCATTTTCATTCACAAATTGTAGCTGTTTTTGGACAATGAGGTATTTATTATCGATGGACTTTTTAGAGGCGGTGGTAGTTATAGACCGTTCTAATATACTGAAAATGTTTCTTTTTTTGATGAGTAGCCGGTCTTTGCCCCTTATATTGAAAATTTCTTAAAACTTATAATTTCTTTTTTATTTTTTTACATATAGTTTCTCGATATCTAAATCATCAAATTGATTATCTTGTTAGTTGTATTAGATAAATAACTTGTGATTCTTAATTATTAGTTCTTTGTGGTTTTGGGTAGTTTCAATGATAACTTTTTGTTGACAAAAATATATCAAAATTAGTAAGAGAAATAAGATTGCCACTTGGGTGGTCAAAACATCTTCAACTATAAACGAAACATAATATCATGCATAAAAACGGTACAAGTATTTTCAGAAGTTTAATTTCTTTTCTTCGCGTTTAATAAATTAAATTAGCCATTTTTTTCCGGAAAATGATACTTCGTTTCTTTTACCAATATGATATTTGGCTGAGTAATAGATTAATAGATTATATAGATACTGATATATAATCCGATTATTACCAATTTAAAAAGAATATATGTGTCAAATAGAAAAATAGAGACAAATATTTCTCTCTTTTTATATTGATCGCATTGCAAGTGGTGGACCCTTTACTTCTAATCAATTATTCTTTTCTTTAATTGTAACTTATGTTTACTAATTACTAGTACTAGTAATTGAGATTACATTGAAATCCATAAATAAGTACTAACATACTTCATCTGAAACAGATTTCATACATTTATTAGTGACCTAAAGAAACGTCCCTATTTATGTGAGAATGGGCTCATTTTCAGATCCAATACTATTACGAGTGGGTTGGAAGGTTATATTTCAACTGTCAAAGAATTACTCACTCGATAACCTTCTGCACACATGTGAATGGATCTCTGGATTACTATTCAGTTCCGCCCAAACTCCGAAGATCATACTCAGGCGATGAATAACGGCACAGAAGATTCCTCTAGAGAAGACTCAATGCCACCATATTCTTTCCTTTCACAACCATTGTCGACCACAGGAGGTTTAGGAGAACACGATAATAGCATCCTTAGTCTCAGAGTCACGATTGAAGAAGTCATCAATAACACGGAAGACACCTTTATGGCGGAGGTGGCAGCTGACACGTTGGAACTTGGCCTGAACATTGCAAATCAGAATGAAGAAGATGCAGTTGTTCCAGACTTGACATTAGATGCAGCAGACAACCTTACCAGTCAGAACTCGGAAACACAAGGCACGACTCAAAACCTCATGCCAATGTCCAGCGAAGTCCAAAGAAACGGAAGGGTCCATTAACACCCGCATGATACATGCTTTCTAGTTTTAATTGTTGCGAAGTCTTTTGGGTTGAATGTCTGTTTTTTGGAACCTACTTTTAATGTTTCGATCATGTGGGATCTCTTTTTTGCGTTTGTTATGTTTAGGGTCTGTCTTTGTTTGTTATGACAACTTCTAGCAAAGTGTTGAGCTTGCTCCACTTGCTTTTTATTTAGTTTTTGATTATCACTGTTTCTTCTTGTAAGAACACTTTTGTTCAATTTTAATGAAGGTTTGACGTGAGAAAAAAAATAACAACATTTTGTTTTTACTAAACGTTCAAACTTCAGCTTATATTAGTCCATAAATCCTACAACAATTATATAGTAAAAACTTGTTATCTATACAAATATGTAGTAAGAAGGGTTTATTGGAGGTGTGATTATAAAATCTATGTAAGATTTATATATGTAAAATTATTTGATTTTAAAATCCTAGTATATTTTGCATCAATTCAAAATAACATGATAAGAATTAGAGCTTTGTATTTCAATAGAAATCCACACAAATCGATTAAAATGTTAAATAAAGGGTGATTTTATTAAAATTTATGGATATTAGAATCAATAAAGACTATTTTTTTAAAGATTTACAAACGATAGAACCGACAACACATGATTTTTAATAAATTTCAATAGGATTTGAAAATCAATACATAATAATATACGGCTTTGCAAGGATTTCTAAATTCAGTAAAATGTTACTTTAAAAGTTTAAGTAGTATTTTCCAGTAGAATCTAGAATCCAATATTCGGAGAGTTACCCTAATTTCATGTGATATTGTTGGAACTTTAAGGAAGTTTAGGGCCTAATTGGTATGAGCTGTAATTTTGAATATTTTTCTCTAAAATTTAGGTTGTATGTTTTTAGGCTGTACATTTATTTTACTATAAGTATTTTGGTTGTAAATTTTGTTGTCGTAGTATTATATTTTTGTAAAGTTCTTTTTTTTCTCAAAAGTTTTCATTGAATTGGAAGTTTAACTATCATAGAGAGGATTACAAAAGCCTCAAGAAAGGCTGAGAATTGGTTCCTCAAAAGGTTGAGAAAGTACAGAAAGCCTTATTTAACACCACATTACAGAACATAAAACAAACAATAAACCAACTTGGGATCTTTAGGTTGAAAGTTCCTTTTTAGGGACTTTTGGTTCCTTTTGCTTGATTCAGCCCGCTTCTTTGAGTCTTACGTCGCTTCAGTGGACTTCCTTCCATTGTACATGTAGAGTATGAGGGTCGATTGTTCTTATCCTCATCTTGGGGAATTATTGGAGTGTTGACATCAGACATGAAAATGTCATTGGAGTTGAGAACATCTTCCACTGTTATTTCGACATCCATTTCCGAGTTGTAGTCTTTGATTGTATTCCCAAATTCTGCATCCAAAGGAGGATTCATAAGAGTAGTGGAGATAGAAAATTCCTCTTGGAGTGAGGCAGACTGTGGATCTTCTTCTGAGTGTGTAGGAGTCAGAGTGAGAAGGTAATCTTCTGGTTTTGGGATGTAAGAACAGAAGCAAGTGTTGTGGGTGATCCGTTGACATTTGTAGCAGAATTTAGAAACCCATTCATAGAAGAATTCAGCCTGAAAAACATCACCGCTTTCGCATTCCACAATCTGAAATTGCTTCAGTCTTTTTTCAATCTCATACTTAATCCTCATACAGATCATGAACAGAGTAGAAGTAGATCTTTCATGGATGTTGACTTCCAGCACTTCTCCAATTGTGTTGGCTACAATTCTAACCGATTCTTCATTGGAAAATTGAAAGGGGAAGTTGTGGATTTGAACCCACAAATTGGTTTTGGTCAGGAAGTCAGGATTGCGATGATTCTCCCATCTGTCGATTGCCACTATCCAGCCATTGTATAGCAATGGTTGCATCCGCAAGATGGCTTCCATGTCTTCCTCGTGTTCAAAGCAGAACTGAATCCACTCTCTATTCATGACTCTTCCTTAGACTTGAGACTGTAAACCCCAGTGTTTGGGCATATCATCCGTCATTTCATAAACACTTTGTTCCCACCGATTTAGGGGTTTCGCCACCAAACTCCTTGTGCTTCTAACAAACGCTGCATTGTAGTTAATCTTTGTCAGAAAGATTTTCGGGTCTTTCCTCCCCATATGAAACTGTTAAAGAACCTCAAAGTGATTGTTGCTCATTGTGAAAGTTTGTTGTGATGGAAGAGGCTTGAGACTTGTTTCCTTTATAGAGGTCGCCAAATCTACTCTAATGATTACTTCTTGATACAGGTGTAGATGTTGATTGGCTCCTGCTCTCTCGATCTGTGCGATTTTACATGCATAACGTTCGCGTGTCTTGGTAGATAACAGCGGGTGTGAGAAGATCAAGTATTTCATCTTGATAAACACAACTCAAGCTCTCTACTTTGATTCTGTGTATCTTGAGGTTCCTTTGCGTGGTGATGGTGAGAATCGAAATAGGTTTTTAGGGTAATGATTTGAGTGTGGCATGGAAAATTAGCTGTGATATTTCTATTTGTAGGTGGTTGTAGGCGTAGGGTTGATTTTACAAAGAGGGATTTGAAGCGGGGAAAATAATGAGTAGGAAGGAACCCCATAAACGACAAAATCAAAGCTTGGGAGTCATGATTCGTCTGCATAGTTGCCATGGCAGATGTGAGAGACAAGATGAAGGGTTTTCCGATAATGGTGAGCTCGATTGATTTTATGGAAGATGGGTAATCGTTTGGTGGACTTGCAGGTGGCCCAATTATATCCAGATGTGAGGGGTTTGGGCCGTCCGGGAAAACTCTTATCCACCATCTATGGACTCCTTTATGATCTGAGCAGGTCCAAATCTCGAGCCTTATCCAAATCTTTTTTTTTCCGGTTTTCCAAGTTTTTTTTTAAAAAATAATAATATATATGTATAAATAATATATACATTAGAATTGATCACTTGGCTACGTATTTATCATATGGTATAGTTTGTCTGAAAGGTTTAATCTGGGGATTATTAAATGTCTATTGTCCAATCTGGTTCTCTTTTAGCCAGGTAATCCACCCATCTGCCATCTCTTACTACGCTTTCTGCTATTGCCGTATCTTTGGCATTTTGTCTTGGAAGAATCATTCTAAAGATAATTGCTTGGAAGGAGCCTGCCACTGAGTTGACTCTATGGGTCCATGCTGAAAATCTTGGCTATTTATCTGGATAGAGGATAACATTGTATATTGATTTATTGTCAATCTCGACTACTATCTGGGAGAACCGAAGCTCCAACATACTGTTGAGTACCCATGTAAGCCTTGGAATTCTAAAGCAACTTTGGAGTCCGTTTGAATAAATATGTGGCGAGAGTGAAGTAATATTCCTTCCTGGTGATGTGAAACAATATAATTTCCTCCATTTAGCCTGCTGGTTTTTTTCCATTTAACTTTCCAGTTAACTTTAATCTGAGAAGTGTCATTAGGGTTATTATTTTCAAGGTTAGCCTGTCCACTATTTCGAGTGTACTTGTCCTTCTCTTCCCTTATTGACATTTCCCATCTTGTGGCTTCATTTACTACTTCTACAATTGACTTTTTCCAATTCAAGTTGGGATTTTGTATAACCAAGTTGTTCCTATTCTTCCAAATCTGCCATAATATCCATGAAAATCTAATTGTGATAGGTAAAGAATGGCTTGATGAGGCAGGTTCTTGATAATTGAGCAAGAATGCAAAGTTAGTATAAATGGACGTTCTGTTAAAGCCTTCCAGAGGTGAGGATAATTGCGCTATGTCCCAGCTGATCTTAGCAATTTCGCAGGTAAATAAGCAATGGTTGATTGTTTCTGCTTTTTGCTTGCATAGAGAGCAGTGATCATCTTCTACAATGTTTCTAGATTTCAGTTGTTCTCGCACTGCTAGTGCTTTTGAGAGAGCCCTCCACATAAAAACATTAATTTTCTTTGGGAGATTAAGTTTCCAAATTTTTTCCTTCAATTTATCTGTGAAATCAATGCTTGTAGTTGTACCATTATGGCCAATGAATTGACTTGCCATCCAATAGCCACTTTTAACAGTGTATTCCCCAGATTCATTATAACCCCAGATCCAATCATCAATCTTATCTGCTCTAGGAGGACAGTACAATATCATTCTTGCATCTTTCTCTAAGAAAGTTTTTGACACCAGAGGTTTGTTCCACTCCCCATTAATTATGAGGTCTCCTGCTTTCAGACAAATATTAAATAGTGACTCCCTGCTTATTAGGGGTCTGGGCTTTTGATCCATGATCCAGTTTGTGGTCCAAACGAATGTGTCTTGACCATTTCCAATTCGCTGGATTAATCCTTTGATTAGTAATGTTTTCCCATAATTGATGCTTCTCCACGCATAAGAAGGAACTGGTCCTACATTGCTTTCTATGAAGTTTGAGTTTGTGAAATATTTTGCTTTATAGACTCTAGCCAGAAGTGAGTTTGGTTTACTGTTTATCCTCAAGGCTTGTTTTGCCAGTAACACTTGATTAAATCTTTCCAAGTCCTTGAACCCTAATCCACCTTTATCTTTAGATTGACAGAGTTTCTCCTAGGCTATCCAAGGAATCTTCTTTTTGTTGTCTGACGAGTTCCAGCAGAATTCTATCATTGCTCGTGTGAGTTTTTTGCACTGAAATTTCGATAACCTAAAGCAAGTCATGGTATAAACAGGGAAAGCCAATGCTACCGCTTTGATCAATGTTTCTCTACCACCGAAGGAAAGCATTTTTGAGTACCAACAATCAATCCTAGCTTTCAATTTATCCGTTATGAATTGGAAAATTTGTTTTTTGGAAACCGAGAAGCATTCTGGTAGATCCAAATACTTGGCAATTCCTTGGTCAGAGGTAATGTTGAGGATATCTTGTATTTTTTGTTTAGTATCTTCCTCCACATTACTGCCAAATTTGATGGTCGACTTATCGAACTTGATTGATTGACCAGAAATTCTTTCATATTCGTTAAGGCATTGCTTAAGTATATGTGCTTCCTGTTCTGTAGCCTTGTATAAAGTTCATAAATCTTTTTAGAATTTTAGTTTTCAACAATTAAAAATATTCCATAATTGAAAAATAATTTTATAGAATACTGGAAACCAAAATTAAATCTAAAATATGATTGATTTAATTTTAATACTCTAATTTTTTTATTACTTTCTAAAAGTAATAAGAGTACTTGAGTCAAACCGTTAAAGTATAGATTTGAATTTTCTAATTGTCACAACATAAATTGTTTAAATTACTCAAACCGTCATTCTACTAGATTTGACCATATGATCTGCTTAAGCTATATTCGTTTCAAGTGGTATTTCAATTTTTCATTGACACTCCCATTAAATAAAGTGACCTTAGCTAAAGCAAAAATTCCACAAATTCTCTCTCTTCCTTTTAATTGTAAAGATACAAACTTTATCATATTCTCATTCTATTATCATCTCTTTATTGCTCTCTAACTAAATCTACTCTATTCTCTTTCTTTCTTTGTTGTTGTTGTTGTTGTTGTTGTTGTTGTTGTTGTTTTTGTAAGAAGATATGCATGACTGGGCTGCACCGTTGATAGCTTCGGCTTTGTTTGCCTTTCTGTCGCCGGGATTGATACTACAGTTTCCGGGAAAAGAATCTCCGGTGGGTTTCATGAACATGAAGACTACAGTTGCTTCTATCTTCGTCCACACTGTTCTTTATGGTCTCTTTCTTATCCTCTTTCTCGTCGTTCTCAATGTTCATGTTTATGCATAACTCATTTATTACACTCATGTGGTGTGTCTCTGCTTGTAGTAATGATGCAATAATAGAAAGAAATGAACAATCTTCATGTCTATGCTAATTACTTGGGCTCAAAACCCATTAGGCTTATACTTCTGAATCTTGAATCATCAATAATTTCTATGTATCTTACTCTTACGGTTTCTGTTGTTTCCCTTTAGTCAAGTTACAAAATGTGTTAGGTATCTTAT
This sequence comes from Lepidium aucheri, assembly GCA_900406435.1. Classification (NCBI taxonomy): domain Eukaryota; kingdom Viridiplantae; phylum Streptophyta; class Magnoliopsida; order Brassicales; family Brassicaceae; genus Lepidium; species Lepidium aucheri. Next base: position 7,767 of record OVBA01008184.1, read on the forward strand.
TCCAAATAATCGTATAGCTCCATGTGATATTTTGGACAATTGATTGGATCCAGCGACGAAATGAATAAACTCAATTTTGGATTGCGAATATTTGCAAGCTTGGACTCAATTTGACAAAAGGCTTTTAGATTAGACACATACAACTCTTGGAACTCTGTAAAAACAGAGCTTCTTTGTAGATTAGCAAAAGAACTTTTTTCATGAACAAGACTAATAACATGAAAGAGACAGGAAAAACTTCAAATTTAATTCCTAGCACTCAGGATTGGTTTCAGCATCATCGATTGGTGCAGATGCAAGAACAAGTTCAGGTGTGGGAATTGTGTAAGTGTAATTCTCACGTCTCGCCTTCTTCTTCTCCCTTTGCAATCTGAAATTTTCTCTCTTTCTTGCTCTGTAGCTGTTGGGATTCTCTGGTACAATTTCTCTTGGATACACACTTATCTGCAAAAACCAAACTCATTTATCTTTAATATCTAAGACGAGTAAGAAACCTGATAAAGCTTACTCGATATGATCACAGATTTACCTTCTTCCTGTCAGGACCAAACTTCTCGAACTTCACTAATCCATCAATTAAAGAGAAGATGGTATGATCTTTACCAATCCCAACATTTTTTCCAGCGTGGAACTGCATAAATCATCATTCATGAATCAATATTCTCAAACAATATAGTTTCATTCAAAACACAAGCATCATTTAGAACTAGCAGAGAATGGAATCTGAAATAAGAGCTAAACGGCTTCTAAGTTCGACAATCTTCCGTTGTAGAACATCATTCATAAGTTATTCTTTTCAAACAAAAATGGAATCTGAAATGAGCTTGAGTGCTTCTAAATTCGACAATTTCGTGTTTTAAAACATCAATCATCATACATGAATCCAATGTCCTCAAACAAAGTAGTTTCATAATAAGCACAACCATAGCCTAGATATAATAGAGAATTTGAAATCAGTGCTCAAGAGTTAACTCAAATTCGGCAATTTCATGATTTCGCATTCACGAATCGATATTTTGATAACAATACAGTTTCATCCTAAATGCAAGCAGAACCCAGAAATATTCGAGAATGGAAGATGAAACCAGAACCCGATAACGAAATCCCAGAATTGACGTGAAATAATAATATTATTCAACATATCCAGATAAGAAAGAAACTGAAAGTCATCTAAAATTCGAAAATTTCGTGTTTTCAGAATTACCTTAGTGCCACGTTGACGGACAATGATGGCGCCAGGTTTAGCAACTTGGTCACCATAAATCTTGACGCCAAGTCGTTGCCCAGGGGAATCACGACCATTCTTAGTACTACCAGCTCCTTTCTTATGCGCAGATTCGATAGTCAATGGAATTGGAGCTTGAAGATTTTGCATAGGGAGAGTCACTGTAAAGGAGGATTTAGGGCATAAATTGAAATCGCCTCTGAGGAACGAAGAGGTTGAAGAGAGAGATAAGCCTTGGAATGCCCCAATTAGACTCAAACTCATCGATGTTGCCATCGCCATTGCTGAAACTAGAACAGAAATGGAGGAAATTAGGGTTTTGAGAAGTTGAAGGAGAAGGTCTTTTACCTTACCTCCTTATCGTTTCGTCTCACTGGATTAGTGACCTCTGAAATTCCACGTCATCAAATCATGTAGGTCCCACTATGTTTTAATCGAAACGATAAGACGAGTACACGTCAGCAAATGGTAGATGAAAAAAATTAAAAGAGAATGTTGACAGTGGGATTTGAACCCACGCCCTTTCGGACCAGAACCTTAATCTGGCGCCTTAGACCAACTCGGCCATATCAACTTTTTGTTTGTGATATCATACAATTTTTAAATAATCGTAAAGTTCAAAATAAACGTCTTATTTGTTTCAACGAATAAAAGTCTAAATATTCTCAACTGAAAAACTAGTAAAACAATTTTGATAAATTGCATTTTTTGGTCTTACCTAAAAGAAAAACTATAATATATTTTCAAATCAATTTCCGGTTGATTGCTTGCACTAGGATAGAGAACCCAAAGCTATTGTAAGTTTTTGAAGACCCAGCTCTTTTGATTTGCAAAGATCTTCACAAATTGCTAGTCCTTCGGTCACTGGAGAAATATTTGTGTGTTTTGCTACAGAGCAAAAATGAATCATTGATCGATTGATTAGTGAGCGAATCCACCAACCAAATCATGTAGTGAGTTTCGATGAACTTTATGTCGCGTCAGTGCAACACAAGGTGTGATCCTTGGGGGGATCAAATCGATGGACTTGATGAGATTAGGATTTGGCTTCATCTTCTTCACATGTTTGTGCTACATTTCATTCTTTAGCATTGATGATACCTCTAGTTATTGTTTATTTTGTTGTCCATTCTCATTTCTCAAAGAGGAGCTTGTTTCTTGCAAACCAGATGGACCAAGTGATTCATGAAAAAATGTGGCTAGCTACTAAGCCAATCGGTGGTAGGCAGTAGATAGAAATGAAAGTGATATCTACAAAGTGGTATATTGATTTGAATGTAGCTCTGAACTCAAAGGTGTTTTTTTCCAAATTGATTTTGCAAAACAATAGTATAAAAAGGCATGTTCTTTTGTCTTTGGTTCACTGCATCTCGCACATGGAAATAGTTCATTTCAACCTCGTGCAGCTAAGTTTTCTCCTAAGGGGGAGAGCATTTTGAAGTAACCCCTGCATGACCATTTGCAGTGTACGCAGCCCCATTCCTCTTGTATCCAATTGATTTTCTGTTTTTGAGGTACTTGTGGTACATGTGATTGAATCTAAGTGCTTATCATTGAGGTTTTCTAGGCTAGCAAAATAGACAGGAATACTCTCCAGTGCTGTTTGCGGGTTAAATGGTTTTTTTAGGTGCGTTTAGAGCGCTTAACTTGATGCATTGGATTGTTGATTCAACCTCTGGTAAAATGCACCTAATCTTATCTTCACACTAGTTTTTGTTTTATGGTTAATGAGCTGAGTAGCCGTTGCATCTTGAGCCTCTTTTGGTGCAGGTCCGTAGGGTGTTGATTTTTCAGAGAATAAAAGCTATGCATCCTTCCATGTGAGTATCTCTTCCATTTCCAATTTCTTTTACACAATGGTTTTTTAGCAGATCTCTCGCAATAAGTAGACTCTTCCATCCATGAGATGCAGAACCAGAGTTAGAGCATGATAGAAAGTTGTTGTGAGAGCTGTATTTACCTAGGAGGATCCTCCTAAGCAGTGCATGTAGATTCTGAAGTACTAGCGAGTTGTTTTTTTGCTAAAAGTGCATTGTCAAATGCTTGAATTTCCTTGAATCCTAAGCCTTTGTCTTTCTTATTCGTGGTAAGTTTATGACATACAACCCAACACATCTTTTTCATTGCTTGCATCCCACCAGAATTTGTTGAGAATAGATTCAATGCGCTTACATTGACTAATTGGCAACTTAAAAGAGGACATAGTGTATGTAGGAATGGCTGAGAGAACTGATTTAAGCATGATGAATTTGTCACCTTGCTATAGATGCTTTGTTGATCAGCTTGCTGCCTTCTTCTTCATTTTCTCTTCAATGGCATTAAAGATATCTTTTTCTCATTTCCAAAGTTTTCTAGCAGATCAAAATACTTGTCATTTCCTCCATCTTTAGATATACCAAGTGTATCTTTGACTCTCTGCTTAATTAGTGGTGGTGCTCTAGTAGCAAAAGAGATAGATGATTTAATCTTATTTATTGTTTCTCATGAGACCAATTCATAGCTGTTGAGAATATCTTGCAAGGATGACATGTTTCTCTTATTTAATTTGCAGAAGAAAATTGTGTCGTCCGCAAATAAGAGATGGCTGATATCATGCGTATGTTCCTTGCCGATTTGATATCGGTAAGAATACTAGCTGATTCTAATTGTCAACATAAGCCAGAAAGTACCTCGATGCATAATATAAAGATGTAGGGAAGAGAGGGTTCACTTACCTTAATCCCCAATTAGGTTGTACTATACCTCTATTTATGCCATTTATTAAATAAGAATATGCGACAGAGGTGGTGCATTCCATGATCCATGTTGTCCATATTTGATTGAAACCTAATCTCTATAAAGAACCATTCAAGCCAGTCATAGACCTTACTCATGTTGGTTTTGATGACTTTAGAAGATTTTTTTTTTTGCTTTTGTTTGTTTAAGATGATGCAGCGCTTCATGCGTGATTACAATATTGTCTACAATACCCTTTCCCAGAACATATGCCGATTAAATTTTTACAATGATTAAGCTTAGAGCTGGTTGAAGTCGCTTGGATATAATGTTTGACGTAATTTTATAGAACATAATGCACAAGGCAATGAGTATATAGTATGTCATAGTTCTTGGATTGTCTATTTTGAATCAGACAAACACAAGTGTGATTCATAGTTCTCGGCATCAAGCCTCAAACTAAAACTAACTGGAATTTTTTTGAAATTTCAAATTCAATGTCAATTCCATAGTTTTTGAAAGAAATTTGAATAAAAACCACGAATAGAAAGACAACAGGTCAGATTTCAGCTTTTAAGGGAATAGTGGTGAGTTCCTATTTGCGGACGACACCATGTTTTTCTGCAAAGGTAATAAAAACAGTGTCAGGAAAATAGCTGAGATCATGAGGAAGTATGAATTGGCATCAGGGCAAGCTATAAACAAGGCAAAATCCGCAATAACATTCTCCAGGAAAATGCAAGCAAACCAAAAAGAAAAGATAAAGGAGATACTACAGATAACTCAAACAGGAGGTTGCGGTAAATATTTGGGTTTACCAGATCATTTTGGTAGGAGAAAACGGGACATTTTTTCAAGCATCATTGATAAGATCAGAAAAAAAAGAGTAAGTTGGACTTCGAAATACCTGTCAACTGCAGGGAAGGAGGTAATGCTGAAAAGTGTCTTAGCCTCACTACCAACTTATGCAATGCAATGTTTTCTCCTGCCTGGTTCCCTGTGCCAAAGAATACAATCAGAATTAACCAGGTTCTGGTGGGATAAATCAACGGAAAAGAGAAACATGTCTTGGGTTGCTTGGAAAAAATTGGTTAAAGGAAAGGCAGATGGAGGGCTAGGCTTCAGAGACATAAAGGCTTTCAATATTGCTCTCATTGCAAAGGTGAGCTGGAGACTACTCACCGATCCAGATTCGCTACTAGGACAGATTCTATTAGCAAAATATTGCAAATCCGAACACTTCCTGCAGGTGGAAAGACCAACATCATGCTCACATGCGTGGAAAGGCATACTACTCGG
>OVBA01008185.1:0-13001 GCA_900406435.1 Lepidium aucheri
ACTCATTGCCAATTGGTTTTGAGTTGGAAGCTCATATTCTAATATGGTATCTGAGCCCAAGATCCATGCTATCCAACCCGATCCGACCCGTAGTTGGTCCAGTTATCGACAACCCAGGCCCAATATTGGTGCCGTCGATCCATCCCCGAGCATACGAGATTAATGGCCAAAGAGTCATTATCTCGAGGGGGCGTATTAGGGAATAACATCCCACATCGAAAGTTGGAAAGGATCCTCTCTAGTATATATAAGATATGAACCTTTCCACTCATTGCTAGTTGGAAGCCTATATTCTAATATATACTTTCGTCATCTGTGTACCACTTTCTTCTTTTTCGAATGATGAACATAACTGCAGCTGCAAAAGAACTCAAAAGTACTACACCGATAATGACACCCACAATTATATTAATCCTGTAATGATTTTCCTTTGATGGTGGTCTATCACCCAGAGTTGGTGTCTTATTATCCACGGGTGGTGTAAAATCTGAACAAAAATATGTAATACTTAGGCAATAAATAGCATCACAAGATAATGAAAGTAAGAAAAAAAAATTGAATTCACCATTTGTGTTACCTGATGTTGCATTAATTGCTGATATTAATGGTCCATAAGTCCCTTCATTAGGAATACAACATGTTCCTTTTCCAGCCCAGAAAAGATGAACTTCGAGGTAATTTTGTGATACATTTGCTTTATATATGTTGGTACCAGGTCCAAAATCCTTAAGAGGCCAAATAACGGGGAATTAGAGAAGATGGGCCGAGCAGGTGACTAGGCGAGCCTCATAACGTCCTTGGGGCCGAGCACGCGAAGCTCAAAAGAGCATAGCCGACTAAGCGAGCAACCAACCTTTGCGGTGCTCGCCTGAAATCAAGGAGAAGATCTTGGAGAATCTCGAGAGGATCTTCTCCGAAACCCTAGGACCAAAAGCCTATAAATAGTAGTCCATAACCGCAGAAAAAGGGATAGAGAAAAAGAGATAGACAAAACCCTAGGGTTGGTGAGTCGAAACAAAAGACCTTTTCGGCCTCCATTTGTAATCTATTTTTGTCTAATAAAAGTATTCGATTCAAAGTTCCATGATTTCCTAACGAGTGTTGAGTTTTAGCATCAACACTAACGTGTGTCGAGTTTTAGCATCAACATTTTGGCGCCCACTGTGGGGTACGAATCAATTTGATCGTAAAGTAAATCGACTAACGGCGAAAATGGATCAATCGAACAATCAGGGTGACGTACCAACGATATCAAACGCAGGCAGAAGGGGACAACCGTCGAATACCGCAAACACGCGAGGACAAACCCTAATCGACTTGCGGCAAATGATGGCAGACCTGGTGGAGAAAAGTAATCGACGAACGGATCAAATCCTTGAGAGGCTTAAAGCCCAGGATCAACGATTTAATCAGCTCCAGGCCCAGCTCCCCCAGCAAAACAATCAGCAACCCGTTGATCCACCGGCAAATCCGGTGGGAACTAGCCGAAACGAACGACAACATGAAAGCGCTGGGCACCAAATGGCCGACCAAGAGGTGCCGGAAAGCGACGCTCAGCAAATAACCGACCAATACAAGGAGTCCCAGGGAAATGGCATAGCCAAAGAACTGGAGGAAATGCGCGCCCTCCTCACTGCTCAGCGAGCAGAGCACGCGCAAATGAGGTCTCAAATCCACCGGGCGACGACTTTGGCCCCTGACATCCATAGAGTGGTGGAATCGACGAGACAATCCCCTTTACCCCGGCGAATTCTGACCGCCACAATTAAGGATATAGGAAACATCAAGTTTTCCTCCTATTCAGGAGATTCCAATCCAGTGGCCCACCTAAGGATATTCCAGTTCACTGCGGTAAAAGCGCATTACAGCGACGAGGAAAAGGATATAGGACTCTGCAAGATTTTCACTGAAAACCTAACCGGACCAGCGTTAGAGTGGTTCTCCTCGCTAAGAGTCGGGTCAATCGATAACTTCGAACAGCTCGCGGAGTGTTTTCTCAAACACTTTTCAATCTTCATACAAAAGCAAACATCCGCTGATAATTTGTTCGCAACCCTTCAAGAACGCAACGAATCATTAAAAGATTACCTGGCGAGATTCAAAAAAGTAAGGTTGTCGAGCATAAACATCACCGACGAGGTCGCGATCTGCGCGCTCAAAATGGGACTTTGGCCCAAATCTAGCTTCCGACAAGAGTTGTTCGTTCATCCCGTGGACACCCTCGATGATGCTCTTCATCGTGCAGCTAACTTCATCGACTGGGAAGAAACGAATAGGGCCGAGTTTGAGAAAAGAAATAAGAAAGAAACTCCGGATGTCCCAAGAGCAAGTAAACGACTTGTAAGGGAGGGAACCCAAGGGCGGCATTCGTACGCTGTGGGCAATCCCACCAAAAGAGAGAAATTCACCTACGACCCATCCAAATTCTGCGACTACCATCAAAGGAAGGGTCATTCCTTGGAAAACTGCGTTGTGGTACAACGACTCAAGAAAGAAAATTGTTGGCGGGAAGAAATGCGCCGAACCAAATGGACTCCGAATGAATCTATAGATAACAGGAGAGAAGGAAGAGAAAGACTCGAGGACCCCTCGATTCCTTTACAAATCGAAGACGGTGCGACCAGACAACTTCCAAAGCGCATAGATTACATCATGGGGGGATCCAGTCTGGTCGGCAACTCTGCCAACTCCGTAAAATCCCACCAACGAAAAGCCGAGAATAGCCTCATAACAGGGACAAGGCCCTCGGTGCCAGAGGTCACCATCACGTTTTACGAGTCTGAAACAACTCACCTGCATAAACCACACGATGATGCAATCGTCATCACTCTGGATGTCGCAGGCTTTGAACTATCAAGAATTATGATAGACACCGGGAGCTCGGTAAACCTCTTATTCTTTGATGCATTCAGGCGGATGGGATTTGACAGCGAAGAAATTAAGGGTGACGGGACCCCTCTAACAAGTTTTGATGGAAACACCACCATGTTGCTCACGATGTGAGAAAAATGACAAAGTTTATGGTCGTCGACAAACCGACCCCTTCAATGCTATATTGGGAAGGCCCTGGCTCAATGCCATGCGAGCAGTGGCCTCCACTTATCACCAATGCGTCAAGTTCCCAACAAACAGCGGGGTAGGAATCATTCACTCAAACCAAGTAAGCTCGAGAAGTTGTTATCTAGTGGCCATCAAGAATAAGCGAGCAAAGCAGTTATAGCAGTTAACGCAAGAAGGCGGTCCCAGAGCTACCAAACCCAAACTCTCTAAGCTAGAACACGTCTCCATCGACGATGAGTTTCCCGAACAGAAGATCCGAGTCAGGGAGGAGCTTGACCAAAGTGTCAAAATTAAACTTGTTGACTTTTTGCGAGCAAACAAGCAGACTTTCGCTTGGACACCGGAGGATATGCGGGGGATAGATATAAGAATCGCATCGCACAAATTGAAGGTTGATCCAACGTATAAACCAGTGAAGCAAAAACGACGGAAGCTCGGACCAGAGAAGGCAGCAGCGGTCTGAGCTGAGGTTAAGAAACTCCTCGCTTTAGGATCGATCGTGGAGGTCAACTACCCCGATTGGCTCGCTACCCAATGGTCGTAAAGAAGAAATCAGGAAGTTGGCAAATATGCGTGGACTTCACCGACCTAAACAAAGCCTGCCCGAAGGACAGTTATCCGCTCCCGCACATTCACAGAATCGTTGAATCCACCGCCGGGCACAAGATGATGTCCTTCATGGATGCTTTTTCCGGGTACAACCAAATCTTCATGCACCCCGATGACAGAGAGAAAACGTCCTTCATTATAGATCAAGGAACATATTGCTACAGAGTCATGCCGTTTGGCCTGAAGAATGCCGGAGCGACCTATCAGAGACTAGTGAACAAGATGTTCACCGAGCAGATCAGAAAGACCATGGAGGTATACATCGACGACATGATGGTGAAAAGCCACACCACAGAGGATCATATCCAACATCTAGACGAATGCTTTAAGATCCTGAACGCGTATGGCATGAAACTCAACCCAGCAAAGTGCTCGTTTCGAGTAACAGCTAGCGAGTTCCTAGTGTACATGGTGACCGAGCGAGGAATAGAGGCGAATCCGAAACAAATAGAGGCCCTCCTCGCCTATGGTGAACCAAAGAACCCAAAAGAGGTGCAACGACTCGCAGGAAGAATAGCGGCGCTCAACCGTTTTATTTCCCGGTACTCGCACAAATGCCTCCCTTTCTACAAACTGTTGAAAGGAAAGAAAAGATTCGAATGGGACGACGAAAGCCAGAGAGCGTTGAACATCTTAAAGGAATACTTGGCAAATCCGGCTATCTTAAACAAGCCGGTTCCCGGCGAAACGTTATACCTATATGTCGCCATCTCCCAAGTAGCAGTAAGTGGCGTCCTTGTGCGAACAGATGGTGGCGAGCAAAAACCAATCTATTATGTCAGCCAGATGCTCACTGGAGCCGAATTGCGCTATCCGAAGGAGGAAAAACTAGTGCTCGCAGTAGTAATTTCCGCCCGAAAATTGAGACCTTACTTCCAATCTCATAAGATTGCGGTAATGACTACCCCACCTTTGCGTACGATCCTTCACAGCCCAAGCAAATCTGGAAGACTCGTGAAGTGGTCGATCAAACTCAGCGAGTACGACATTGAGTATAGAATCCGAACGGCAATAAAAACTCACAGGCAATAGCCGACTTTGTTGTTGAACTGACAAGCCTCGAGGATCACAAAGGAGAAAAAGATGAGGTGTGGTCGTTCTACGTAGATGGCGCATCATCTCGCCAAGGGGCAGGAATAGGGATACGGCTTGTCTCTCCATCAAGCAAGATCATCGACCAGTCGTTTAGACTCTGCTTCAACGCATCAAACAACGTTGCGGAATATGAAGCACTAGTCGCTGGAATGCGGCTCGCGACAACAATGGGAGTCAAAAGCATTACCGCCCATACGGATTCGCAACTGATTTCAAGTTAAGTCAATGGCGAGTACGAGGCAAAGGATAAGAAAATGGAAGCATATGCAGCTCTTGTGAAAAAAATTGGCGAAAGATTACGACAACTTCATAGTACAAACGATCCCGCGAGCAGACAATTCAGCGGCTGATGCTTTAGCAGGATTGGTGGCGACCTCAGAGCAAGAGATAAGGCGTGTAATACCGGTTGAACACATCCCCAAGCCGAGCGTTGGGGATCTCGAAGTCTTAGTCATAACGGATCCAGCCAGCGAACAAGAGGAGGACTAGCGAAAATCCATTTTTGATTACATCAAGTACGGCAAGCTACCGGACGAAAGGTGGGAGGCTCGCAAGCTGAAGGCTAAGAACGCAAGATACGCGATAATGGGCGAGAACTTGTACAGGCAAAGTGCATCTGGCCCGTATCTGAAATGCCTTAATGAAAATGAGCAGGCGAACGTCATTAAAGATATGCATAAGGGGTTCTATGGAAATCACGCCGGCGGACGAGCAATGGTGACGCATATCAAGAAGCAGGGATTCTTTTGGACTACAATGCTAGCTGACTGCGAACAGCACGCTAAGCAATGCTAGAAGGGCCAACGATACTCTCCGATAATAAACCTACCAGGCGAGCTCCTAAGCAACACCATAGTCCCTTATCCTTTCATGAGATGGTCGATGGACATAGTAGGACCTCTCGAGTCTTCTAGTTGCAGAAGGTTGCACTTCCTGCTCATTATAACGGACTACTTCTCTAAAAGGGTGGAAGCAGAGGCGTACGCCAATCTAACCGGGCAACTGGTCGCAGATTTCCTTTGGAAATACATTATATGCCGCCACGGGCTACCCTATGAAATAGTAACCGATAACGGAACCAACCTAACGTCCGAGCCGGTGAGAACTTTGTGCGAAAAATTCAAAATAAAGCTCACTATTTCAACTCCTCGCTATCTCCAGGGAAATGGCCAAGCTGAAGCGACCAATAAAATTATAATAAGCCTCCTAAGAAGCGCTTGGAGGATAAAAAGTCTTTCTGGTCAACTGAGTTGCAAAGCGTACTCTGGGAATACAGGACATCGCCACAACGAGCAACGGGAGAAACTTCATTCTCCCTCTTGTACGGGATAGAAGCTATGGTGCCCGCCGAAGCGAACAACTCCGGAGATAGGAGACTCCTCGCCCCTGAAAACGAAGCGGAAAACAGCCGAGGTCTAGAAAATTCGATCGATTTGGTGGAAGAACGCCGCGAGTAAGCACTCCACAGAATGCAGAACTATCAAAACTGCATCGCCAAATGGTATAACTCGAGCGTCAAACCAAAAAGGTTCACGATCGGCGATCTTGTCTTAAGAAAAGTCTTCGAAAACACGCGAGAAGCTATCACCGGAAAATTAGGAGCGACGTGGGAAAGGCCTTACAAAGTAATCGAAGAGATACGACCAGGAGTGTATAAAATAGCTGATTCGGAAACAGAGAAGCCGGAAAAAAGGCCTTGGAATGTTTTCAACTTAAAGAAATTCTACACTTAGTCGCGAGTACGATGAGGTATTACTACGAACTACGAATAGCTTAATCCCTTAAAAAGGTACGTAGGCAGCTCAACTTTTGAGTGCAGCACCAAAAGTAAAAAAAAATATATAGACAAGTACCAAAGTGCAAACGAAAAAAGGATTCAAAGAGTCGAATTAAAAGTTAACACAAAATAAAAGTTTTATACAAACGAGAAGTAAACTAAAGACCCTAATCAAACTCCGGGTTGGAGACCTCCTCGTACTCGGTGTATCCCTCCGCCTCTAATGCATCCAGGAGCTTGCGTTCCTCATCAATCTGGAGATCGCCTTTCTCCACCCGGGCGAGCAAGGAGCGGTTCGCCATGGCCTCTCTGACTTTGAGCTCGCCTTGAGCAGCTTTGTCTTTACGGATCCACTTGTCCTTAAAGACCTTCTTCTTCTCAGCCAATTCTCCTCGAGAGAAGTGTGTTCAACATCTTGAAGGTCCGCTTCAGCCTTAAGCGCGCGCTCCTCCATCTCCTTGAGTTGGGCAGTGAGAGCATCTTTCTCCTTTTCAAGCCTGCGGGATACCTCTTCCATAGCAAAGAACTTCGCAAGAGCAACATCCCTCTCCAGTTCGAGTTCACGCTTCTCCGCATCGTGGACTTCAATGGTCTGCTCAATGACCAAGCGAAGATCCGCGCAAATCTTCTCCGCGAAGTTCTTGTAATCATATTCCGAGCAGCGATATACTGCATAATGAATAAATTAAAACATAAGCTAAAACGACTAAAGGACTAACAACAAAGGAAATACAAACTCAGGGGAACTGGGAGCTTACCCGGAGCAGATGATAAGTCTCATTTTCCACCTCCTCCTTGTAAGTCATCTCTGGAAATGGAGGCAGGTGAACAATTGCTTCCTTCAGCGAAAGCAGGACATCGCGAGGGTGACGCCCCCCTCGCCTGGTTCCAGCACCCTCTTCAGGGATCTGCTCCTTGCGGGAACAACCCGCCTCGGGGGCGGAATCTTGAGGAGTAATCTCCTCATCACGATTGTCTCGTTCGACCAGTCGCTCATCTTCGGCGGCACACTGCTCACCGGATGACTCGACCGCCACAATGTCCATGCAAGTGGGGGCATGAGCATCGGGAGTGGAAGGCTCACCCTCCACTCGTGCAATGGTAGATCCTTCAGCCCCAGCAGGCGGATCCACGACCATGTCTTCTGGCCCGTGGGAAGGATCTACAATAAGAAGAAAATTATTATCTAGCCTATTAATAATAAAGCGAATCCCAGTACTCGATAAAAAATGGTACTTGTAGCGGAGGGAGCAATAGCCTCCACCATCTCCTCCTCACGGGAAGGAGGTTCCTCGGGGAACGCCTCAGTAGAGTGCTCCGTACTCGGAACAACGGGCGTCACAGCCTCAATGGGGCGAGGAACAGCAGTTACTCTTTCCTCGCAAACCCCAGCCGCCAGGTCGCACGAGAGGCGAGCAGGAGGCCTAATTGGGATGCTCGCAGAAGATTTCTGTGCCGACAACTCACCTCGTTGCTTCTTCTTCTTCTCGTTAGTCGGCGAGACAAAGCTCTTCCTCTTCTCGTTAGTCGGCGAGACAGAGTTCTTCTTCTTTCCTCGGACTCTCGGGGGTGGCACACTGACTTGGAAAAAATCACCCTCAGGCGGAGCTACAAGAACCATGAGATTTCATCAGCCCCGCCACAACAAATCAACAAAAAAAAAACAAAAACACACTTACACGAAAAAGCACTCTGGATCCGAGCCGGAGTAAAGGACGACCACCGGATATCTCCTCGCTGTCGAAGCCTCTCCGCAAGCTTCACGACGCAGTCGTAAGACTTTATCTGCCCTAAACCTGCAAAACAAAGAAGAGATGAGCAATGATTAGCGAGCACAATCATACTACAGGACGAACACCTAAGAAAGTCGAGCAAGATGCTCAACCAGTCTCGCGAGTCCAAGCAACTCGAAGCCTGCTCAGCGGGAATCGGCTGATGCTCGGAGGACAAATCTTGAAGAAGAAGTACTGATCCCACTTCATCTCGTGATCTTTGTTATGCAGCTCTGTGACTACCTTTCGACCGGGCCTTCCCGACATGTAAAAAGTTCCCTTACCGGATGGGTTGGTCTTCACCATCCATAGGTAAGGGACATCTCGACCCCGCAAAGGCTCCTTCTGCTCCACCAAGAGGGTCAGGGTCCCCAAGGCCGCCCAAATAAAAGATGGGCACACTTGGGGAAGCGCGAGATTCAGGAAATCGAGGAGCGCAAGCAGCTCATATGGAATCGAGAACCGCAGCCCACACTCCTTAAAGAAAATTGGATACGCGCACAGGTATCCTCGCGGGACCAACTCCAGCGACGTCCCAAGTCGCGTCACTAGCGTAGTCACCTCCTCTGGGAACCCATTCTCCCTCCCAAACAAAGTCAAAATTCTCCGAGTTAGCACAGGAGGAGGATGAAGGCCAAAAATCTCCGTCCCTTCCACTGGCGACTCGAGATACGCCTGATTCTCGGCCGCGAAACTGGAGGAAACTTCCGGCTCATCATCAGAGCTTGAGAGCGGATACTCAGGCGACGGCGTCGAGCGCCAGCGCTTCCTTCTCAACGGATGAACCCTCTTGTATTCGAAGGCTTCAGTGTCTTCGGAATCGGAACCTCTAGCCATTCTATAAGACGATCGAAGAAGTAATGAAGAAAATTACCTGGGAAGTATCTTTCGCCTCAAAGGATTCAGAAAAATCGAAGATTTCGCTTCGAAGAAATTGAAAGAAAGCTAGGGAAGAAGGTGCGAGAATATTTTCAGAGAGAAAGTAAAATGGCGGAAATGACGGGAGAGATGCAGTTAATCCCGTCATATTACTAATCCCCACACCTCTCCAGATGAACGCCACGTGGAAGCACAACACATCCGACGGTCAAAGCGAGCCACGCGTGCGATGATGTTACAGTTACCACACGCATGGGGAGAGCACCCGTCAGATGTGCGCCGCGTGTCAACCATCCAAGGGGGGAATACCAACTGTCACCGCACGCGTGGGAAAGGCGAAACGATGTTCCACTCGTGCTGGCTTGAAATTCCCGCCAAAAGAAAAGAGAGGTTGGCGAGAAAGAGCCCGCACAAATGAAACCTAACCTTGGACAAGAATTTGTTCGAATATATTCGCCGAGAAAAACGGTGAGACGCGAGCAAAACTTCGCGAAACCAACGCCGAAAACAGGCGATAGCGAGCAAAACCTCGCGAAGATAACCAAATTTAAAAATCAAAGATTGCCAAAAGAGCAACTTCTGATTACGTTCGGCAGCAAGGATTAAACTGCGAGATGCTAGACTGATCACCTAACGAGCAGCAAACCAAGGATGTTTTGGATAAAAACACTTGAAACAAAAATTCAATTATTACTCAAAGGGTGAGAAAGACATCGCCAACGTTCGAATACAATTAAGAAAAGTAACGAACGAAAGAAAAAGAAGAGAAAAAAATGACAAAAAAAGAGAAACACCAATCATATGGCGATGAAAATCAACTCTGTTTAATCCTTTTGAACAAAGGAAGAAGGCTCTTGCTCGGTAGTAACATCCTCGCCGATTAAATCGGAATAATCCAAAAGACTAAGGTCAACTTCAAGCCCAGACAACTGATCGTGAAGGCGAGCTTCCTCCGATTTAAGATCAAGGTCTCCTTTCTTCATCTTATCAATCATGTCTAAGCGAGCACCAACATCAGAAACCTCGGCTTCTATTTTCCCTTCTTGGTCTATCTTGTAAAGGCGAGATTGCAGTTGAGAAAGATGGGTGCGATGCTTAGACGACAAATTTTCCGTGGCCGCAGCAATTGCAGTCTCCATGGAAGATTCTCGAGCAAGGCGTTCCTGTTGCAGTAAGCCTTCGAGTTCGGAGATCCTCTTGTTCGCCAAAACAAGACGACTTGAGAGGCGCTTAAGTTCAGCCATGTTCTTGGCGTCTTTTTCTTGAGCAGAGCTAAGCATGCTCGCCAAGGTATCAACCGTCTTGTTCGGTTCATGAACAACGGGAGACGAAAAGCGAGCTTCGCACACACTAACATAGTGGTTGAAAGCTGTCACAGCCTGCAAAAGAACAGGTGATGGCGTCACAAGAAATAATAGTAAGGAACACCTGGCAAAAGTTGTTCTACCTGTCCAAAACTCTCCAGAACGTCAGAGTAAATCACGCTCTCCGCCATGTCGAAAAATGCGGGGATAGTGCAGCCGCGGTGCTTGAAGTGACGAAGGACGATCGACATAGCATCTTTGTCCTCGGTTATAGGGCAATTCTGAGTGTGCGAGAAACTCCAATGAAACTTTAGAGCAACGCAATCAGGACGTTTTCCGCGAGAAGGAGTAGGGACACCGGAAAGTTGTTGCTCACCGTCTCTCTCCAAGTCAGTGGAAATCACCATGTCGTCACAAGTACTAGCCACACGCGATCGCTTGCCTGGGTGATCATACACGCACGTATCAACCTTCCTCCGACCAACGAGAGGAAGATCGCCAGACAAAACTCCTCCAGGATTGGGGCGTGTATACACCATCGAGCGAGGACGATTCTGGCCTCCCCGAGAGCGGGGTTACGACCTAAAAAGAAAAGCAACACAAGTTATCTTCGATACATGAGATGACAAATGCAAAAAATTTCAGGAACGAAAAGAATTAATACCATTGGTTTTAGCGTCTTTGCTTACGCAATCCGTAGCAGACATTCTTGCAAAAATCATTTGGGGATACGGAAAAACAGAAGAGGGCTAAGGACCGGTATAAATAGAAGGGGGAACAGAAGCAAATCAAGCATGGAAAACCTAGATTCTCGAAGATACGAGCTTATCAAAAGAATAGGAAAAATCTCCAACATAATACGCTTCCGAACCGACTAAACCGCTTCAAAAGCTGGGGGGCTCCTGTTGGTACTAGGCCCAAAATCCTTAAGAGGTCAAATAACGGGGAATTAGAGAAGATGGGCCGAGCAGGTGACTAGGCGAGCCTCATAACGTCCTTGGGGCTGAGCACGCGAAGCCCAGAAGAGCGTAACCGACTAAGCAAGCAACCAACCTTTGCGGTGCTCGCCTGAAATCAAGGAGAAGATCTTGGAGAATCTCGAGAGGATCTTCTCCGAAACCCTAGGACCAAAAGCCTATAAATAGTAGTCCATAACCGCAGAAAAAGGGATAGAGAAAAAGAGAGAGACAAAACCCTAGAGTTGGTGAGTCGAAACAAAAGACCTTTTCGGCCTTCATTTGTAATCTATTTTCGTCTAATAAAAGTATTCGATTCAAAGTTCCACGATTTCCTAACGAGTGTTGAGTTTTAGCATCAACAGTATACTTTTTGAACTGCACGAAAAGAGTAGTCACCAGCTGTTCTGCGTATATCAAAATCCTTTTCAACAAGTTTTTCCTGGACAAAAGAGTTCAATCTTAGAATTCACCATAACCAAATTTAGACTCGCAAAAAAGAGTAACTGGTTAACTATAAAACTCGATCAAGTTGTGCAGATCTGGACATAAATATCAAATCGCCGTCTTCCTAAACCTCTCCAAGTTGTTCCAATCTGTACTTCAGCAAACTGAAGTGTAACAGTGTAGTTTCCATTTTCTAGCCCCAACCCATAGTACCGAAGAGAAGATGTAGAAACTCGTGCTGACCGAAAAATCCTCTCAGAAGTGTTGTTAAATTGTAATATTGAAGTATTTATGTATCTACTGTTGCCAAGTCCGACATATTACTGACTGCCCGTGTTTTATCATCACTCACAAAGGACGAAGCTGGTCCAAGATCTCTATCATCCCTCTCAAATACTGTTCCGCCACTAGAGGTTATAGGCGGGCCTCCGCAAAAAGTTAAAGGCTAGAAACCAATTCAATAGAGAAATCCTTTAAATAAAAACTTTTCCAATAGTTCATTCAAGCATATAGTTTCTCTCGACACATAAAGAACTATGGTTTTGTTATAACTTACACATTCCTCGGTTTCGATTGCAGGCGAAGTTCTTCTGCAGGCAGTGTATTTCTGGTAANTTGGTAAATTACTTTTAACAAAAAGAAAAACATTTAAGCAAAAATGGAAACATATTAACAATTCAAAACCAGAAATATTATTAAGACTTCACCTGTATTCAAAACCTTCCAATGTGAAATTGTTAGCAACTATATTGCTCCAAAAACATAACATACAATTTTGTTTACTATTCCCAACAATATAATCTTATTATATACATTTGGATTTCTCAAATTTACCGCGTATCAAATCTAACAAATCCTATAATATAAAGTTTTATTTCTCAAAGTTATTTTTCAATAGGATCCTTCCACGTATCAAAATTAACAATCAAAAATTTTGAAGCATTTATATATTTTAATCATTTAAATAATTTTGAGTATTACCGTATTTGTTGTACCATTTTACAAAAATGTCCATATAATTTAGTTTTTACAAAAATACCCCTCCCTTTTATATATATATATATATATATATATATATATATATATATATTACCAAAATTAA
>OVBA01008186.1:0-12998 GCA_900406435.1 Lepidium aucheri
TATATATATATATATATATATATATTATAAATTTTTGTTTGATTTTGTATATAATGTAGGTTCTTTTTACAAATATTCTTTATTATCTTACATTTTTAAAATGGGAGATATTTTTATTTTGATTGTATTATAAACTATATGATAAAATTAATCTAAAGTTCATAGCAACCTTTGAAAATAGGTTTAAGGTAGGTTTTGTTACAGATATTTTATACAAAAATTCAAAAGTAATAAAAATTTAATGGAAAAACTCTAAAAGAAAAAAAAATCTAATAAAAATATTTCGGTTCTTAATTCTGTTCCGGTACGGGTTTGGATTCAATTTTCTAGATATACATAGATTCATGACACATTCTGATATTTTTCATGTTCGATTTATCTAATTCGGTATTTTGGTTATTGTAGTTTAGAACTTAACCCAATATTTTTACTTTTCAGGTAGAATTTGGTTCGGTACAGATCAAATTCGGTTTTGATTATTTTTTATATAAAAAATCAAAATTAAAAAGATTTAATAGAAAAACTCAAAAAACTAAAATTTGGTTCTTGATTTGGTTTGCGTTCGGGTTCGTGTTTGGTTTTTTGGGTACATAAATTTAGGACTCTTTTAGTATTTTTTTAGGTTTGGTTCCTCTAATTCAGATTAATTTCCATTTGGTTTTCGGGTCTCAAAAATAGCATCTCAAAAATAATATTTTTAAATATCAACACGGGTCTAACAACCTAAATAAACACGGTTTAAAGAAACACACAAATCTCGCGTTATAATGTGGGTATAATTCTAGTGTATTGTTATATTGTAGGACCAGTTACCGTGACTTTCAGAAAGAGAGACGTGATCCACGAATGGTGATTCTGAGACACAGCCTCTGAGTCAGAGTCTGAGTCCTCAATTTGTTGTGGATTCGTAACCACATAGATCAGTTGCAAATCTTACGATAGAGCAGCTACTTGGTCAAGAAGAACGAAGTCACCTACCAGTTCTTGATACGAAAGAAATCTAGTATGTTTTAAATACACGCCTTTATTTATTTTTATAAATAAAATCATCTAATTATTTTTTATTTTGTTTTTTTCAGGTTAGAACATGAGAATAATGTCAAGAAACCTCTCTCTCTACTTAAGAGAGAGATTTTTCTCTTGGGTCGGGTTTTTGGTCGTCGATTAACTCATCGGGTCCAGTGTTTGGTCGGCGATTAACTTATCGGATCAATTATTGATGCCGATTAACCCCTCGGATCAGATTTTGATGCTGACTTTCCTCTTATCCGGTGAGCTAATCACACCGTTGATCTTTCTTCTCTCACTTTAAATCTTTCAGAAACATCAAGTGTGTAGTTTTATCGGTCTCTCTTAGAGGTTTTAATCGGTGAATCTCTTCTCCAAAATTTCATGTTTCAGAGATTCCTAACGTTTCATGAGTTTTTGTTTCTCAATAAATTTTGGATCTTTTAAACTCCTGATTGCAATCTGAGTTCATCAAATTTGACTCGGAGTCATGATCTAATGTGACTATTTTGTTGTGTATTGTTTTGTCTTTATGATTTCAATCTCCAGTTCTCTGGTCTAGACTAGTGTTCTTAGTCTTCTTCCTTTTCATCGGAGGGTGTAAATTTCATCATCCTACCTAACGGTTTAAGCGTTGAGATTAAAATATCTGAGGTGTGTCTCTTGGTTAGATCTCGACGGCGTTAGTGCCTCAAGAAAACAATGACCACCGGTAAAGAAACCTAAGAAGCTCTAAAATTGAAGCGGTCCTGATGTTGGTTAAGCTGGTTGTTGCCAAAAATTATGAAGCACATTAAATATTCCTGTCCAAAAAACTTGCCGGAAAATGCATGTCGGCATCTTCAAAATTCGACACTTTGATGGACATGTGGAGTCTCTAGAATCTTCGATAAAAACTAATGTTTATCCTTTATTTGGGATTTTTGTTGTATCATTTGTGTTTAAGCATAAACTTAATAAAGTTTTTTTTCCGAAAAAAGAATAGTATCAATAAATTATTTTTTTGATGATTCGACACCAACTTCCATTCGTGTATCTGACGTACAATGATATGCCGCGAGAGCGGGAGGAGCTTTGTTTCAAATCATTCATGGTAATACCTAAATAAATTAAGTTCAATTTTACTTTTTATTATAAATCAATTATAAGTTATAAAATAACTTATTTGTTCAGCAAGATTTCAATTGGTCTGTCGAGCTGACTCCGCGGTTTCAAAAGAAATTCGACAAGCAGTATCGCAGCTCATACAAACACACCATCCATTATTGGAAGACATTTTGGGTCAAGGGCAAGGGAATTCTGGATCATTGCAATCCCGATCGACTCAAGGAATTCTGTGAGTATTGGGATCACGATGAGACCAAAAAGTGGGAAAAAGAAACTCCATCAATAGGAAAAGCGATCGGGATGAGATGTGCATCGCTACGCACAACAATGGCGCTCAGACATTGAACAACGTTCCCATATTCTGGTAAGTTTGTGATGTTTCTTTTTTAGTTAATATTTTTTTTATTTGTTTTTTCTTATTAATTTTAAAAGTTTTTGTAGACATTCCAATTGGGTGAGAAACCTGATTTATGGATCCCCTTTGAAGACACTCACACGAACAAACAAACAAACAAAGTGGAATACAAGAAGGCGCTTGCGGTCCTCGAAGCGCTTAAATATAAGAGGGATTGAACTAACTCGGGATGAGATCGACCAGCTCGTCATTGAGGTAATCATAAAATAAAGTTAAACTGTTTAACTTATTGTGTAACTAAATTACTAAACTGCTACATTTATTTTGGCCAATGGACTCCTTGTACTAAAGGTCGTCCGTATGACTTCGAGAATCTCGTTACATCCGATGGGGTGCGGGTTCGTTTCTCTCAAAGCAATTTGTCTCAGCAAGAACGGGAGGAACTGATAGAGTTGCAGGCTCAGCTGCGGGAGTTGGCCGAACAATTTTGGGAAATGCGGGAGTTTCCGAAAGCGATAATGGATGAAGTGGAAAAATTTAAAGACATGTTTTAGAGTTGCTCGTCTCTCGCGAACTCCCAATCGCAAAGGCGTCCAGATGTTTAAATTTAGATTTTATGAAACATTAATTATGTATTAAAACCATTTTTATAACTATAATATTTTATATTTAGTTTTAAAATATTTTTAAATTAAATTAATTTTTTTCCAAAAAAAAACCGGTTAGAAATGGTCGGAAATGTCCGACGGGTATTGACAGGACACATTCCAACCGGTACAAACCGGTTATTACCAACCGGTTTGGACCGATTTTTCTGACCAATTCGATTGGCCTTTTTTGACCAAAACTAACTGGTCATTTCTGATTGGTACTGACCAGTTATTTTCCGACCAGAACTAAAGTTTCTCAGTATGATCAAAAAAATTTGACTGTTTTTGTCCGGAATTAATTTTTCGACCATTTAAAATTGACAACCTAAAACCGATCAAAAAAAATTGGAAAACCTATTTTCAAACCGTTTCCGACCGGTTTAACCATCAGAATCTAAGTTCATTTCTTGTAGTACGACTTGCAAAGAAACGCAATTGCAGTTTCTAGTTGAGAACTAACAAATCAACACTGCCATGTTCCACCTCTACGCAATTGTCGGTGTTGTTTTGGTTCTTCTAATTTTCTGTTTTCTTTGCAAGGTGACTAATTTCACTAATATTTCTTGCTTTATTGCTTGTGAGATTTGACTACACGTCGAAGACAAGAAAAGAAAAAAAAGTATACCTTTCCTCTTCTCTTTTCTCTCGATTATAGAGAGGAAGATTAAACTCCTAGTACAATCTCCATTGTAGCCAGTTTCTTTATCCTTGACTTCACCTTCTAAACCCTACTGATTGGCTCAGACTGCAAGTACGATCACATCCACAAGCACCGTAATCAAACGCAAAAGAGGAAAAACAGGGGAACTTGACAAGATCTTAGACTGATAAGGATAAAAATTCTTGGACTCAATAATCATATGTAGCTGGATCAAACGAGATCAAAGAAGGAAAGGCAACTAGAGGACCAATTAATGAAGATCAACTCAGAAAATTGAGACATGCAAACAGATTACTAAGAAGATCCAAAATCTTATCTAGTGGCGAAGAATGAGATGAACTCATCCCTGCAAGCAATTATACCAACATGCAGGATCATCAACAATGACAAAATTCAGATTCCTAACTTGAATTGACAAGAAATGGACACAGCAATGATAGTATGATCACCAGAACACGACTCGGAGGAAACACGAATTAATTCACAAAATCCAGTTATATTGCGAGTGGCGAGGGGTCTGAAGTTGGACATGCAAAGGAGGATCTCTTAGTTAAATTCACACTATGGCTAGAACACATCTATGTTAGACTCAGCTAAGGGTTAAAATCTTTGCCACTACAAGATATAGTCAGATAGAGGAAACGATGATGTTGGATCCAATTTCACGGTTAGGTGAGGTTCTAATAAAGCATTTCAGCAAGGAAGATAATAAGATCTCAAGGACGAATCACCCAAAGGAAAATGAGGAAATTCCAAGGACAGAGCAAGAGCCTACTATACAATATGCAAAGAAGAGTAACAAGAGAGCCCTTGTGCACGTAACAAGAGGATTAAAATATTGTACACACTACAAAACAGAACATGTACAAGATACTGACTGATTGCTTAATCAGGATTATTGAATGGAGCTCTCGAGAGACAATGAAAAGAAGCTGATCAAACTAATTTGATCAGACTCACATACCAAAATAGGAGCTCAAGGTTCAACACAGATAATTCAACTGCTTGCATCATATAACAAAGAAAAAGACCATAACGGCACACAAAGAAATTTGGTGCAAAACTGCCACTCGGTGACTGGAAATAGAGGAGACATCACATTGATTAGGAAACAGAGCAGAAATGATCACACGACCACGCTGCACCAGAAATCCCAAGAGGGTATGCAAGATTTTCTATCCCTCTTATGCTTGTAACCAACTAAACCTACCTTCCCATTGACCACATAGCTACCTTGTGGCACAAGTTGAGTTACAACTTACATAAAATAAGCACAAGCTCACAAGTTATACACTTCGGCTGCAGCATCAGTAATGGGCCTTAAATAGTCATTAAAAGATCATTAACTCCAATGATTAGGCCTAAATTTTGGTCGCTAATCATTATAATTGATTAGTGTGCAAACCTTTGCACTAACCGATAAACTTCGCCACCTTCACACGCCAAGCTTCAAACCACACTAACCCTCCCCGAAACATCAAATAATTGCTACCTTTCCAATCTCCAAGTCCTCCTCACTTCAAATCACAACATATGTCATCTCCCCAAGCACCCACCAATCAGAAAATTTCCCTTGCAACAATCATATCTTCGAGCATAAACCAAAAGATTTATACGGCTTAAGCACACACTTGTCCATTATGCATTGGAAGAGAAGATCACATCTCGGGACAGAAAGAGTGCAAAGACAAATGTCTCAAGAGATGATGCTTCAGTCCTCAGTTCTCACTTTTAAAACTGAAGCAACTCGAGGGCTTTACGTCAAACACTTTACTTTCTTCCTTCTCTCTCTCTCACGAAGCAGAAGACTTGCATACTCAGCAATGGTGGACAATTTTTGGGCTGTAATTGACCAATTTCACATTGGGAGGAGGGATGACGATATCTTTATACCCTACTACGCCTACTATAGCACACAAGAAATGAGTAGGTTGAGTTTGGTGGCACGTCCACTAAGCTACACGGAACAAGACTTGGAGATGATGGCAATAGATCTTCCAAGAGCATGGCGTATGGACACGAGGGTTTTTGGCCGAATCATAGACCATGACTTCGTGCAATTCATTTTCTCCTCAGAAACGGACTTGATTTCCATCTTACATCGTCAGCCCATAGCATACAACGGATGGATAGTGCTTGTACAACGATGGCAACCCATTGACTCAAGTCTCTTTTTTCGTTCACTACCACTTTGGATCCAAATCCATGATCTACCTCTCCAGTACGCGTCACCAATGACAACAAGGTTGATCGCAAGAGCTATCGGAGAAGTCATAGAGGTAGATGTTCAAAACCACTCGGTGATAAGAGCCTCAACTATACGGGCTAAAGTTAACATTGATCCTTTTGAGAGGCTCAAGTTTTTCAAGCCAATACGGTTCCAAAATGGTGAACGCTTGCATGTCTTCTTCCACTACGAGGGAGTTACCAACTTCTGTTTGAATTGTCAAAAGCTCACACACGACACGACCTTGTGTACTTATGTTCCTACACCGGATGATTATCTTCTCGAGGCTGAAACAAATGAAGACCACTTGGAGACCTCCTCGACAGCTATTCAACCAATGGATACTCAACCAACAAGGGCAACTACTCCACAGCCCTTGGCTCCCACACAAAGCACAAGGTACCTTTCTCAAACTACTGCCAATATTGCCGATGGTATAACAACCATTTGGGACACGGTTAGAGACATTAGGTTGAACAATGAGAACTTTGCAACCTTTAATGCAGAAATGGAGCTGGACTTAGCCACAACATCTGACCAAGATGAAATTGTATTCCACATCAACCATGAAACAAAGAGAAAGAGGTATCCCGATGCCACAGAGGAACCAAGCTTCAAGCCCCGCGATCATTCTAAGACAAGTTCCAAGTTCGTATGTTTTAAAGCTAGATTACTTTTGTTTTATGTTTTAAGGAAGGATTAATTAAGTTAATTTAAGTTGTTAGTATGTTTGTTTTAACCTTTTTTCATGGTTAATCTTTTGGTTGTCATCAAATCTAGACTCTTTAATTACGGTTTGATCACCAACGAATAGAATGTTTTCGTTAGTCTTTCATATTAATGTCATACTTTTCGTTAAAAAAAAAAAGATTTGACTACACAGCTATGATGATGGCTACACAGTTATTATTTCTCGCGGTTTAACAAAAAAAAAAAATCTCGGGTTGTCATTAACATTGAGTCTCTAAGTTTTGACCTTTTGCTGCTTATAATTTATGGATTTAGATAATATTCTGAATGAAAGTGGGAAAGCAACGTTGACTATTTCTCATAATTTCTTTCGTGCGTTATGGTGCTGAGTCTAGTGGCTATAAAAGCCATTATCTTTGTTGCGTGGTTATACATTCCTCGGACTTAT
This sequence comes from Lepidium aucheri, assembly GCA_900406435.1. Taxonomy (NCBI): domain Eukaryota; kingdom Viridiplantae; phylum Streptophyta; class Magnoliopsida; order Brassicales; family Brassicaceae; genus Lepidium; species Lepidium aucheri. The sequence goes on from OVBA01008186.1 coordinate 7,147, forward strand.
TTTAAAGCAAATAGCATATTTTCTAACCAGGAAAACCAAAACTAAACTCATGTACACAATTATACATTATAGGGATGTTTTAACATTATTAGTATATTAAAACTCTCGTCGTAAGAAAATTATTCCGTCTTTTGGCCAATATTGATCTGGATCAAGCTCAGGTTACTAACCAAATTTCTTCATGCTGGCCTACTTTTCATGATAATATTAAGTTATCATATATAAATATATCACTATAAGAAAACAGGTGATTTGCGACAGAAATTTACGAGGCCAGATTTCCGTCGCAAAAATGCGTTGTGTTTGTGACAACATTGCGACGTATAACAAGATGCCGCAAAAACATCACAAGTTTGCGACGGAGATTTGGTCGTCATAAAATCTGCGACGAATTTGAGACGATATTCTGGACGTCACAAATCTGTAGCATATTTGCGACAACCTTACGACATATTTCTTCCCTTGCAGTTCTTACGAGGCATTTGCAATGGCTCTGCGATAGTAGCTACAGATCTTGATGGAATATCTTTCAATCCATCTGCCACACGAACCAGCTCTTGGTGGTCCCGTTCAATATCGATGGATGTACCCGTTTGAGCGATTTATGGGACATCTAGAAAGAAAGGTCAAAAATCAAGCAAAAGTAGAAGGATCGATCATTACGGGAAGTCTGATAGAGAAAACTTCTTATTTCACATCATATTACTTTAGTCCAACCGTCAAAACAAAAAGAACCCAAGTAGGACGATATGACGATGGTGGGGTTGCACCATCATATGTCATTCCAGTTTCACATATCTTTAGTCAGGTCAGAAATTTTGGCGGAAAATTAAAGGAAGAGTACTGGGAGAACCACACATATTGTCGTACAGCTCACAGTTATTCTCAAAATTTGATTCGGAAATCACTTTTCAACTCGATTAAAAACATTATACCCACTAGAGGTACTCCCGAACATGTTCTACAACTTTTTTTGATACCCGGATGTATTCCTCGCACTATGCAAAAAAATCTTGATTTCTGGTTGTGCGAGAAATTTGCGATAAATCCTGATACCCTAAACCCTAAACTCAAATTCATCGCAAAAGCCTCGCAAACTTGCAACATCTTTGCGACGAATTTGGGCCTGGCGTCGCAAAAGCCTCGCAAACCCTAAAACCGAGAATTTTTGCGCAGTGCTTTGTGATACAGAGGTTTATGCTGAACCAATTTAACATCTTGTGCGTATCGTATCAATGTTGCACTTAAGGATCGAATCCACGGGGAGATCAGTTGTTACACTATCGATCTTTAAACTAAACTAAAGCTAAGACAAATCAATGAAGATAAAAACTGAATAAACAAAGCAATAAACGATATCAAAACTAATAAATAAAAGGCATCAGGTACAGGAATTCATCAGGAAATAAAACTCTTGTCAAGGAAACTATTCAGGAACTATTTCTTATCCTATTCTCGGCTTGAACATAAATGTAGATAAACCAACTCTCGCTGCGCTTACCCCTCTGTTGATAATCTAAAAGTCCTAACTCTCGTTGGTTTCAGATTATAAACAGGCTTTATTCAAATAGGTTCAATTACCCATAACCCAACTTAGCATCAACTCTCGTTGGTAGTGAAGGAATTAATCATCTAAACTAGGTCTGATTCTTAACAAGCTTCTGGAATGTTAACAACCTAGATTCATTGATTATAAGGCCAGTGTAACCAAAGCATTAAGCAAGAATTTAGATGGAGAATTTTCTATTGATCAATCCTATTTTTTTCCTAACAACTGAATTCTAAAACCCTAGAATCTCTAAACCTGATAAGAAACTACTCAGACATAATAGAAAAGAAGCAAACAAAGAAGAAGAAGATAAACATAAGCATAAACTGAAATAAAAGAGATAAGGGTTCAGAAATCTTCTCCAATGGTGTTTTGGAGGATGGAGATCTTCTCCCTTGAGTTTACAAACAAAGACAGCTATGAAAAGTATTTTTATGATCTCATTCTTCCCCTAAAAGTTCTAAGGAACCTATTTAAATAGGCTAAAAATCGTTCTGGTACAAAATAAGTTAAACCGGACGAAATATACAAATTTTAGTGTTTTCTCGCTAAACAGACATTGATCAATCGATCACAGTCATGGATCGATCGATCCACGGGTTGCTCGATCGATCCCTGACTTGTCTGGTCGGGCGATGGATCGTGCGGCTTTTCTGGTAGCGTCTGANGAGTGACATGTCTTTGGCAAAATCGTCATATCTTCCTAACCGCCGGTCTGATTGCCCTCAAACCAACTCCAAACGAAAGCTAACTCACGTGGTTACCTTATATCGAAATATCAGCTCGATCCAACGATCGAAACTCTCTAAACGAAGCCAAACGTCTGACGCTTTTGCAGGATTCTGCATCTCTATATGTTCGTTTTCACTCAAAACCTCATATCTTCTCCAAGTATGTCCTATAACCTGAAAAGACTCAATAAAGGAATAAAAGACTCTAAAACATCTACTTTGACTCAATAAAACCATGGAAACAATGGTTAGAAACCGACAAAAACACCGTATATCACTTTGGCACAATAATTGTTCTATAGAATGTCGTATATTATCTAATTGTAATCACGGAATACTCGGACAATATAAGTCTCTCAATTTATGTAATCAATATAATCAATCCTGGACATACTCTAGAAATCTTTTGCTTACCGAAGGCATTCGAAGTACTTAGCAAATTCAATGGTTTCGTTTATTCTCTAAATTTGATTCGGAAATCACTTTTCAACTTGATTAAAAACATTATACCCACTAGAGATAATCCCGAACATGTTCTACAACTTCTTTTGATCCTCGGATGTATTCCTCGCACCACGCAAAAAATCTCGGTATCTGGTTTTACGAGGAATTTGCGACGCCTGGCCCAAAACATCGCAAATTCCTCGAAAACTTGCGACAAATTTGGGCATGGTGTTGTAAATTCCTCGCAAACCCAGAAACCGTGATTTTCTGCTAAGTGCTTTGACACAACATTTGCCCTATAGAATGCCGTTTATCATCTGAATGTGATCATAGAATACTAGGACAATATAAGTGTCTCAATTTATGTAATCAATATAATCAATTCCGGACATATTGTAGAAGTCTTTTGCTTACCGAATGAATTCGAAGTACTTATCAAATTCAATGGTTTTGTTTATTCTCTGAAGTTGATTCGGAAATCACTTTTCAACTTGATTAAAAACATTATACCCACTAGAAGTATTCCTGAACATGTTCTACAATTTCTTTTGATTCCCAGATGTATTCCTCGCACCACGCAAAAAATCCCAGTATCTGGTTTTGCAAGGAATTTGTGACGCCAGGCCCAAAACATCGCAAACTTGCGACTCCTTTGCGACGAATTTGGGCCTGGAATCGCAAATTCCTCGAAAACCCAGAAACCATGATTTTTTGCTAAGTGTTTTGACACAACAATAACCCTATAGAATATCGTATATTATCTGAATGTGATCACAGAATAATCGGACAATATAAGTCTCTTAATTTATGTAATCAATATAATCAATCCCAGACATATTCGAGAAGTCTTTTGCTTACCGAATGAATTTGAAGTACTTAGCGAATTCAACGGTTTTGTTTATTCTCTGAAGTTGATTTGGAAATTACTTTTAAACTTTATTAAAAACATTATACCCACTAGAGGTATTCCCGAACATGTTCTACAACTTCTTTTGATCCCTAGATGTATTCCTCGCACCACGCAAAAAATTGCGGTATCTGTTTTTGCGAGGCTTTTGTGACGCCAGGCCCAAAGCATCGCAAATTTGTGACACTTTTGCGAGGGAACACAGAAAACCCTATTTTTCTCGCAAGGCTCTCGCAAACTTTCGACGGCCCCTCATATATATATATATGCCCACCAATTTTTTCTTCTCCATTTGGTTCTTCTTCCTTCTTCCTCTCCATTTCTGCCACCAAGTTCCTCTCTATTGCCGCCGCTGTCGAGTAAGGTACACCATTCTCCTTTCTTCTTTTCTTCTTTTTTGCATTTTTCTTCAAATCTAACTAAGTTCTTTTGGTTTTGGTCTTCCATTCATGCTGCCACCTCTCCTAGATCTACCTCCCGCCACCGTGGTCTCCATTCCCACCACCGTGCTTCTCCATTCCAGCCAAAAGGTAAACTTTATTTTATTTTTTGGAATCTAGATCTAGGACGAATTTGGTTGAATTTCTATGCTAGATATTAGATTTAGCCTTGAATTAGTTGAATCTTTTCTTCTAGATTGAAGATTTAGAATTTTAGTATTTTTTTGATATTTAAAAACATTTTGGGCGTTTTAAAACAATTAAAAAAATATTTTTCTATTTTTCAAATGTTTATTAATTTTTAAACTTTATTAAAACGTTTGTGTAATTTAAAAACTTTTTTTTAATTTTAAAACGTTTTTTGTAATTTTAAAACATTTTTTGTAATTTTAAAATATTTTTTTGTAATTTTAAAACGTCTATTGTAATTTAAAAACGTTTTTGTAATTTTATAAACGATTTGGTATTTTTAAAACTAATTTAAAAAACATTTTTGTTATTTTAAAACGTTTTTTGTAGTTTAAATTTTTTATTATAATTTTAAAACGCTTTTGTAATTTAAAAAATAATTTTGTACTTTTAAAACTTTTTGGTAATTTTAAAAATGTTTGTGATAATTAGAACATATTAAAATCATTTTTGAACATATAAAAAATATTTTTGAACATATTAAAAAAATTTAACAAATGTATTAAAAACATCTTGATAATCAAATTTATTTATGAAATTAATTAAAACATTTTTAATGGTTTGTTAATTACATTTTTGAATTATATTGATTTATAAAATAATCAAATATAAAGTGATAACAGTTCTGCATTTGCTGGACTAACTACCGCTCAGAGGAATAAAGTTTACGCAGATGTAAGATTATTCTAAATCATTTCTTTTATTTTCTTTTATACTTAATTACGATACTAATGTTTAACTGTTTTTCTTTTATTAGCTCGCTCCCCGTAAGAAGGGGAGACTGTTCGGCACCGGATCACTCGGGTCAAGGATTGACCAATGTTTATCGCCTAAAGGGTTCTCTCAGTCATCTAGATCTTCTGGTCATGATCTGAGAGAATTAGTAGATCGTCACGCCAAGATTATTGATCGGACAAGCACTGAGCTAGATAAGGCAAAGAAGAAGATCTGGAAATATAATAAGTTGTAGTCTATCCTGGCGAGGAAAGACACGGAGGTAGCTGATGAGTTTGCAAAAATGATTGATAAAGACACGGGATCCGGTTCGGATGATGAAGACCCGGAGAGGTAGTTTTTTTTTATTTTGTTAAATATTTTTTTTGTAAAATATTTTTTTAATATTAATTTGATTGTTTTTTATTATATAATTTTTTTAAAATAAATAATTAAAGTCGTCGCAAATACGTCGCAATTTGTGAAAACGTCACAAACCCGTCGCATAACGGAAGTCGCAAATCCGTCGCAGAAGGGTCATCGCAAAAAGTCACAGGTGGAGGCAATGCAAATGTGACGTCGCAAATCCCTCACATACGTTGTCTTGTAAATCCATCGCAAAGACGGCGTCGTAAAAGCCTCGCAAGGCTCGTCGTCGCAAATAAAGCAAGGAATTTACGACTCAATTATCTATGACGGATTTGTGAGGAATTTGTGTTGCCGCAAAACTTGCGACGAACTTGCGACGTTTTTTCCTTTGCGACTAATGTTTTGCGACGTTTTTGTTGATGTCGAAAATCCGTTTCAAATGGCCATTTGCGACGGATTTCCTACGTTTTTTTCATTGCAAATGGTATGTTTTCTTGTAGTGTATATAT
>OVBA01008187.1:0-12996 GCA_900406435.1 Lepidium aucheri
CTCTATCATACAGACAGTTAACTCTATCACACTGTACTCTATTAAACGACATTCTCAACTCTATCATAAACACACTTAACTCTATCATAAAGACAGTTAACTCTATCATGTCGACAGTTAACTCTATCATCGAGCAAGTTAACTCTATCATAAAGATAAACTTTACTCTACCCATCAACAGTCTAGTNTCCTAAAGCACGCAAACTCAAATTCGGTAACAAAGACAGAAAATTTGTGAACAAAAACAACAAATTTTAAAAACGTACCTTGAATAAATAACGACGGAGAGCAATGCAGAACAGAAGACAAAGACAAAGAAGAAGAGACGGAGACAAAGACGAAGACGAAGACGAAGACGAAGACAGACGAAGACGAAGTCGAAGAAGAAGAAGACAAAGACGAAGAAGAAGGCGACGGAGAAGAAGAAGAAGAAGAAGAACGAAATAGAAACCGAAGATGAAGAATAAGAAAAAAAAAGAAACCGAAGAAGAAGACGTTTCTTCTTCTTCGGTTTTTTTTAATTTTTTATTCGAGGGTGCAATTGTTGCACCCTCTGTTTCAATTTTTTTTTTTAAACTATTTTTGTTATTACATAATAATTGTGTGTTATTTGAGTAATTCTTTCTTTCTTTATTTATTTATGTGTGTTAGTCTTGCTTATTACAAAGAATATTAGATTTAATGTTTGTAATTTATTCAAGAAAACTCAAACTTTTATGAATACTGTTTTTGGTGATTTCAGATCAGTCAAATCCAATTCTAGGAGTTTTCCCTCCAAAATTTAATTATAGAAAACTGTGTAACTCCATGCAAATATTATTTGAGGTTTGGAAAAATTTGGGCTATTGATTTGATATTGAAGAATTACTAAAAATACCCCTTTTGAAATGCTCTTTTTCAAAATATACCCCCTAATGACCATTTTTTTTTCCCAATTTTCAAAAGAAATAATAGGTTTTGAAAATGGGAAATGCCAATAAGAGTATTTTTGAAAATCTCCTTTGATATTTTCGTTTTTATTGCTGATTGAGAAATTATAGCACATTTTACCATTTAAATTATATTTAAAAAGATGTTATAGCACACATTACTAAACTTTATTATATAAGATAGAATGTTTCAAAATTATTCATTAGCAGGATTGTTCCACGTATCAGATCCAACGAACAATTTTTTCTGCATTTATATATTAAAATAAGAAGATAAATATACTTTAAGATAATTTTTTAAATAATTATCTTTATCATAAAATATGTATCTCTATTCACAATTCTAATAAATAGGATTGTAAATAATAACTTTTATTTATAATTTAAAATAAAAAATATTCATTAAATACTTATTTCATACTATGTATAAAATTAAATAATATTATATTTTAAAACTAATTATAAAATGCATCTTTATATAAAACAATTATTTTTATATTCTTAACAATGGAATCCTAACAAAATATAATTTTCGCAATAAACAATGTAAATTTTTAATGTATGTAAATTCTTAAAAAACACTTCTCACAATTAAAAATAAGAAAGACAAATTACAAATTTCTTGATAAATCTAACTCTTATTATATAGAGTATAATATTTCAAAATTATTCATTAAAAGGATTGTTCCACATGTCAGATCTAACGATCAATATTTTTTCTGTAGTTATATATTAAAAAAAAACATACTTTAAAATAAAATTTTCCAACTATTTATCTTTATCACAAAATATTTATCTCCATCCACAATTCTAATACAAAAATGATTGTAAAATTTTATTTTTATTTGTAATCTTATACTAAAGTAATACTATTATATTTAAAAAATAATTAAAAGTAAATTTTTATATAAAAATATTTTTATATTCTTAAAGATAAAATCATAAGAGAAAATAATTATCAAAACTAACAATGTAAAATTTAATGTATGAATATTCTTTATAAAAATGTTCTCACAATAAAAATAAGAAAAACAAATTATAAATTTCTTTTGTGAAAATTATGACAAATGCCAAAAAAAAATAATTATCAAAAATATCCTATTACCTTTTCTTCATTAAAAATGTCGTGAAATCATTTACTCTCTTCTCATTTTTCACCTTTTTACCCATGCCCAACACTTCATATTTTCAAATAACCTATCCCCTACATACATCATCACACCCTCTCTCCTATTTTTTGTCACCTTCTTATTTACTCTGTTAGTCATCAAAGACATAATGTTCCATATTTACGTAATGGACAAAAAGTACTTCTGTCCATATACGTATAAGTCAATATATTTAGATATGGACATTTATACGTATAGTTACCAGGTCATGGACATGGACACAGCTTGCTAAGTAATGAACACATAATTGACATACACACGGACATGGCCTTACATAAATCATGTCCATTTACCCAGTAATGGACATGGAAATGCCTTACGGACTGTCCAATAAACACATACTGGACATAGACATACACATCTTTTGCTCATTCTTTTATATATGTAGAAGTCACTTACATGGACATGTACATTACATATGGCATCTCTAATTAACACGTGCTCAACATGGACGAAGATAACTTTTGTCTGTAAATAAATCATGTCCATATACTTTGTTATGGACAAAGGACAACTCATTTGTACTGTCTATTAAACATATAATGGACATGTATATAGGCAAATTCTGTCTATAAGTTTATATATGTATTAGTTAGTCCATATGGACATGGACATATATAAATCCTGTCGATTTACTACATCATGGACGTGTACATGACATAAGGCATGTCCAATGAACTCATAATGGACATTGACATAGATAACTTCTGTACATACGTTTATATATGCATAAGTAATTACTATCGCACATAGACATACATAAATCATGTCCATTTATTTAGTCATGGACATGGACTTGACAAAAGACAGTACATTTATCATATAATGGACATGTATATAGTCAGTGGACAAGGACATGGACATGTATATCCATAATTTTATATATGTATAAGTCAGTGGAAAAGGACATGGATATATAAAAATCATGTTCATTTTAAGGTCATGGAAATGTACCATACAGTAAGGCCGGTCCAATGAACATGTAATGGACATAGGCAATTTCTGTACATACGTTTATATATGTATGTCATTACAAACGGACATGACGTACATAAATCTGGTCTATTTATTTGGTCATGAACATGGACATGACATAATGCCAGTCCATTTATCCCATAATGGACATGTATTTTGCCAAATTCTGTCCATAATTGTACATATGTATAAGTCAGTCTAATGGATATGGACATATAAACATCCTGTTCTTTTACAAGGTCATGAACATGTACATGATATAAAGCTGGTCAAATGAACATGTAATGGACATGGACGTAGGCAACTTCTGTACATACATTTATATATGTATGTCAGTACAAACAGACATGGGTATACATAAATTCTGTCCATGTATTTTGTCAAGGACATGGACATGACATAATGTCAGTCTATTTATTCCATAATAGACATGTATTTTGCCAAATTATGTCCATAATTGTTCATATGTATAAGTCAGTCCACATGGACATGGACATATAAATATCCTGTCTATTTACTAGGTCATGGATATGTACATGACATAAGGCCGGTCAAATGAACATGTAATGGACATGGATGTAGGTAACTTCTGTACATACATTTATATATGTATAAGTCATGACAAACAACATGGACATACATAAATCATGTCCATGTGTTTTGTCATGGACATGGACATTAAATAAGGACAGTCCATTTATCTCATAATGGACATGGACATACACAACTTCAGTCCATCCGTTTATCTAAGTATAACTCAATACATACGGACATAGACATACATAAATCATGTCCATTTACTAGGTCATGGACATAGACATAGCCAAGTGTCTTGTCTATTTAAGCCCTAATGTATTATAAAATGGACTTTCATAGTTTGTATCCATTTACGTGGGCATGGGCATGGACATGAGAATACTACTGTCCATTAAAAAAATTGTGTACATAGACATAAACAAATATTTTTTATACGTTTATCTATGGATTACTTAATAAACACGAACATGGACAATTATAAAACATGTTCGTGTACTAGGTCATGGACATTTCCATGAAATTAGGCATGTCCATTTAACACAAAATACATATCGACATACATAACTTCTGTCCATATGTTTTTCTACGTACATTCCAAAACACACAAACATACGTACAAAAACTTCTGTCCATTTACCAAGTCATGGACCAGATTTAAGACATAAATACTGTCCTAGTCAAGTGTCCATACCATGGGTCACGAACATTATGATCATTGTTATGTACTTTAATTAATTAATTAATCATATGAAGGACATGGACATGGCGATGCACAACGACCAATGTCATACTCATCGCTTAGCAACACAAAATACATATCTAATTTGACAGGGAAGACGAACTCTATTTTAAAACATTCAAGTCTACTACATAATATCTCAACTGAAAATTTACATAATTAGTACCGCCACCACAGCCACCGCCATACCACTTATTGTAAGCATCCAAAAGCTCATGTACTTTTGAGACTCTTTTAGCTCCTTCACCACTATTCCGAGCTGTATCAGATCACTTTTCACTCCTCTTAATTCTCCTAAAATCTCCTCTACTTTAGGCAATACATCCTCAACTTCTTCCACCATTGATTCCTCCACCCACTTAAACATATGTCCCTGAAATTCATGATTAACTCACCAACTTAACCTAGAATACAAAAGTATACACACTTACTACCTCTACCACCAAAATTACTAACCTTTTCTAAAGCCTCGCACTTAAAGAATGGTCGCCCTGGATTCTCTGATGTTTTTGAAGTGTATTTCCTCATCTTCACTCCACAGTAACACGCGCCTGGAAACCCTCTTTTTGGAATGATTTGAATTTGAGCTCTCGCACATCAAAGTCATTTTCGGAAGGAACTGAAGAAATTTAAGAACAAACTAAGTATTAAAAATATCTGCTTAAGTCTATTTTTTATACAATCTTTCTATTTTGTAAGTCATATATTTGACATGACCTAAACTTTCCTTTCGTAATTGTCCAGCCATTACCAAAATATATCTATTTTGCCATTACTATTTTTCAAATTTTTTTAATAGTTATGTCCAAATCATATTTTCCGCCCATGTTATGTCTGACTACAATATATACTTTATTCCAATTCCACCTCTGTGCAAAAACCATTTTTTAACTTTGTTTCTTTAAACCATCTCTATGTTGGGTTTGTTCTTTCTCTATGAAACGTTTGTGGTCCAAACACAAGTCCTTCTTCTTCGAGCGTACAATGTAAAGCTAAAACTTACCCCCCCTATTTAATTACACATTCTCTCAGTACCTTTCTAACTGGCATCTTTTTCTCCCAGCTTTTTGGGTTTCTAATAACTCATGATGACACGGTCTGTCATGGTCATACCTGATGATTGGGAGTACACATCTTCTAGAAATTGGTACTTTAAAATCGTAAAAGAGTAGTTTGCAAGATGTGTTCCACTATTAATTAACAACTCTTTTAGTGATTTTGAAGCCAGAGTTCCCTCATTTGCCTTTTGGGATCCCATATAATCAACTGCTTTTACCCGAAGAAAAGATGCCTCCCGTCATTGTCTCCAACTACAACCTAATGGCCACTATTCCAATTCATGGGTGCTATAACAACATCAACATCTTCATACCATTCTAGCTTTTGGCGCCGATTTGATACGGTTCACATAATGTAATTACTCACTAATTTGTTCCAAATCCTCACACCATCAGTCTGCTCCTTATGTCTTGCCCAATCTTGGCACAACATAACCAAGAACCATGTGTCCAATACAGCAACTCTCTTAGACGCTAATTCATCACCTAACCTTCCCCACATTACATTAATCATCGCATCCATTTGCTACAGCATTAAAATAGTTTTAAATTTGATTATATTACTACTCAAACAAGAAGCATCTAATTAAATATGCATTTCTTAGTTAAAAATGACTTACGGGTGTGTCTAACTATTGTTGCGATGTGTAAATGCCTGTGAAAATGCTTTCTTCACCTCCCTACCATCTACTATAGACCTCCTACACACAGCCAATCTGGTAAATTTTTATGTCCTCACCTTATAACATACTTCCTACATACTGTAACAAATACAAAACAATTCACTTACAGATGAAAGCTAGTACTTTGTTAAAGGCTTTCTTCACTCTAGTCCGCCTTTCCCTCTGTTCTTTAGCGTCATATTGTCTACTGCTCCCTCGATCTACCTTCACCACTTTGGTTTCTTTTTCCACTGAACAGCCATACCTTGTTGGTGGTACTCATTTTCGTTTCCCCCTCTTTTGTACCAAACCAGACCCTTTATTTTCCTTCTCCAAACTAGTTTCTTCCGCATTATCTTGGTTCACGTCAACCTACAATCACCATTACCAGTTCGACTTTACCCTATACAATATAAAACTTTAATGCTTCACACATAAGGGCTTACACTAGCAGTTTAAGTTTGGTTAGCATTAGGTACCAGTTCTTCGTTTTCAGTCAGTCCTGTCTTCTCTCCCTAGTTTTTCATGACCACCTTTTAGTACACTTCTAACCATTTGTATAATCCTTTCACTTTTTCATTGACTACCAATTCTCTGCATTCCTTTTCAATCTCTGAATCTTTAATGTCCTCCTCCTCCTCATTAACATTCTTTTCCTCTTCACAGCTCATTATGTTCACATCGAGTTGCATTTTCTCTGTTTTTCCCTACAAATGCAAAAATTATTTGCTACCACTCTTTGTATCCCAAACCACACACATACACATATTACCTTCATTGTTACACATTCTTGCCCTGCCTTACTTTCACTACAAATCTCATTATCTTGAAATATTCCATCCACGTTCTTGTTATCTTTCTCCACGTCTTTGTCCCTCCTTTCTTCATCACTTTGTTTAACTCTTTGCATTTACCATTGTCAGCTACTTTCATAAAGTTGTACACAATGATGGCAACAGTTTATCATTAGAGTTAGTCGCAGTGCTTTACTGTGAAGCATCCTTTCCTTCGGTGGCAACAGTTTATCATTCTTCAGCATCACCACTATATTTTCGATACTTAAGTCAGTCTTCTCCCCAAATAGGGTTTTTCAGTAAGCATCTTCTCCTTCTCGTGGAACTTGTTGTGCCAATATGGCAGTAGGCTTTGGATAGGGATTGTAGTTTAGCATGGTTAATATAGCAAATTCTCTTAACGAGAATCGCATTGGTTTTCCCCCAAATGCATACCATACTTCATACTTCTTCTCCGACACAAGATTCCTGCTTATCATACTGTGCACTAGTCTTCCAAATATCGAGCTGCGTTGTAGAGGTAGTTCAAATAAATGACCAAACGAGGATTTACGCAAATAATCCATCTCCTCACTACCACCAAACACCTCCGCTATCTCTAGAAGATACTCTGGCCTTGAGTAAGCATTTATACGTCCATCAGCTCTATACCTACCTTCACCGAGTACCATATGAGGTAACATCATATGCTTAAGCTCTTCTTCTCCTTCAGATCTCCTCATTATCTCGTCTCCTGCCCACCAAATACAACTACATGGTCATTACTAGATACTTATGTCAATGGATATAGAGTTACTCTACTTTTCAATAAACATTGACATGGACATGAATCTTTAGGCACATGTTAACAAACTATAAACCATGTTTGGAACTGTGACAACAATTTTATATACTAATCAAACATCAAGAATACATCCGTTTAACAACTACTACTACATTCTGAAACTTCAATAGTGTTTAAACTCGTCAAACACAATAACCATAACCACAACTTATCCATGTTTATTTTACGGTGATTTTACTTCATACTTCACAGAAAACAATTTTATGTAGGCAACACTTGGAAAGATGAAATACATATGTAATTCTAATACAACCTCCATTTTTTTCAACACAACCTTAAATTAGGCCAGTCCATTTCTGTAATTTTTACCAACTAAAACACAAATAATATATCATGTCCATGTCTATTCGCTCTTTCCCTTTCAAATACATTCTCTCAAATCGCACTAAAACGGAGAATAAAAATACTTACACTAACCTCTGTCATTACGATTACTATGCTTTTTAGGTTCGCAAATCATACCTTTAAGATTTTGATGCCCAACCCTCGATCTTCGTTGACAAAACCCTCTGATTTTCGAGTTTTAAATCCCAATTCTGGCCAGGGCATTATTCACAATATCAAAAACATACAGGACATATTTCATGATATATCATTTCTTTTTATCTCTCAATAGTTCTAATTTTATTATATTCATAGATCTTTCATAAGAAAAAAAATTATCTAAAAAGGAAATTAAGAATAAAAAAATTAAAATAGTTATTATCCTAACAAAATTTGTATTACTAAATATTAATACCTAAAATCCTTTTTAAGCAAAAAAAAATTAGAAACAAAATTCGAAAGTTTAAAATATATATTTTTAAATAAAAATAATTTTTATTTTATTTTATAAATAACTAACATAATTTTTAAAAGATTAAATCTTAACACAAAATATTTCAAATATTTAAAAAAAATTATTTAATCTAAATTGAAAAAATTTTGAATAAAAATATTTTTGTTCTCAACAGAAAAATAATTGTTCATATCTTATATTTCTAATCATAGCATAAAACGGATTGTTAAAATTAATATCTATATAAACTCACATAGGCAGATAATTTCCTAATTATGAAAACATTACTTATTCATTAAGTCTCTTAAAAAAGTTTGAGGATATTTTGTTATTTGTTGCATCAATAAACAAACACGTAAATAGTTATAATAAGTGTTCATCAATTTTTAAAATAATTTGCATATGATTATATCTTATTATATAAAATACTGTTTTTCAAGGTTACTAATTAAAAGGATTCTCCCATGTATCAAATCCAACGATCACAAACATTTTCGTAATTATATATTAAAAATCTTATTATATATAGTACGATTCTCAAGGTTACTAATTAAAAAATTCTCCCACGTGTCAAGTCCAACGATCACAATTTTTTGTAATTATATATTAAAAACAAAATAAAATATGTTTTAAAAATATATTTATCTCCATCAAGAAATATTTATCTTTATTTACAATCCAAACACACAAAAAAATAAAAAAAATAAAAAAAGTTCAAATATTCTCTTCCTAATTATAAAATAAAAATTAAACTATTATATAAAGTATGGTTTATCAAAGTTATTAATTAACATTATTCTTCCACGTGTCAAATCCAATGATCATAATTTCTTTTATTATATATTAAAAATATTTATTTTCATCAAGAAAGATTATAAATAATTATCTTTTTTAAATTTATAAAATCCTATTATATAAAGTTGGCTTCAAAACATTATAATCAATAGAATGTTTTCACATGTCAAGCCCAACAAAATTTTGTAGTATCCTATTATATATCTTATTGTATAAAGTTGGATTTCAAAATTTAGTTATCAACGGAATTATTCCACGCCAAATCTAATACTATTATATAAAGTTGGGTTTTAAAAGTTTCTAATCAATGAGGTGCTTTCATATGTCAAATCCAACGATTTAAAATTTTGCAGTATCATATTATATAAAATAAGGATTTAAAGTTAGTATTCAACGGAATTGTTCCACATGTCAAATCCAATGATTCAAAATTATGCAGTATCCTATTATATAAAGTTGGGTTCCAAAAGTTAGTTATCAACAAAATTATTCTACATGTTAAATCCAATACTATTATATAAAGTTGGGTTCCAAAATTTCTAATCAACATGATGCTTCCACATGTCAAAACTACCGATTTAATATTTTACAGTATCATATTATACAAAGTTGGGTTTTAAAAGTTAGTCTTCAACAAAATTCTTGAACATGTCAAATCTAGCGATTCAAAATTTTATAGCATCATATTATATAAAGTTGGGTTACAAAAGTTAGTTATCAACGGAATTATTCCACGTGTCAAATCCAATGATTCAAAATTTTACAGTATCATAGTATATAAAATTGGGTTTCAAATCCTATTATATAAAATTGATTCTCAAAAATTACTAAAATATATTATTATTTAAAATATTATATATATATATATATGTAAATTTCAGATAATATGTGCATCGGACAGGTCCATATTTAGTTAAATATACATGATATTGTTTTGTAAACTTATTTTTCTCAACAATTAAATGATAAATCTCCATCACACAAATTATTCTCTAAAATATTATACTTTAAATTTTCATTTATTATAGAGTGGAGTCGAAGCATTTCAACTATTAGTTGTGATATATGAACTACCAGAGTAAAAAGAATTATTTTATTTTGTTAACAAATAAAAATATGATTGGTTGAAAAATTTGAACATTTGTATGTGTGAAAAAAAAGCATTTTTGTTTTTTGTTTCTTTTTGTTTTTGTATAAAAATAAGCAAAAGTATTATTTGATAATTATAAGCAAAATACTATGGCACAATTTCCTTACATCAAAACTGCATATAATAGCAGGCCTATGTGCCACTTTAACTTTACTAGTGTATATAGTTTTATCTACAAAGAGACAAAAATCTATGTTAATATCTGATTTTATAAACAATAATTTACATTTAGTGACCCCTAACAAAAAAAAATTACTACATTATAGTGACAACAAAAGAACAATAATTTACATAAGTTGAAAAATCGACCGATGGAATCTCACGACCTGCGAGGACGAAATAAAAGTTTTTGGGGACAGAAACCAAAGTGCATGTGAAGTATTGTGGCTTAATGATTACTTTAGCTTTTGTGCATGAATTTAATATAAAAAATATTTAGTTCCAAGGAAATTAATATTGTATTGGGCAAAGTTGTGTTTCAAAATTCTGTATTTCATAGGTTTTATCTGTTTAAAATACATGTATTTCAGTTATTTATATTATATTTATACATAAAAATTAAAGAAAAAATAAAAGTCTTACCAATTATATTACACCAATAAAACAATAATCGATTCTTATAGTCAACTTTGTGTTAATTATTATCTGTTGTGGTTTTAGCTCTTTTTGTATCACAACTTGTTATGTTATGGTATATCTCTACAAGTTTATTTGGCCATTAAATCATAAAGTGGCAGATTTTAATCCAAATTAAATGTATTTTGCAATTTTATATGTTACATATTCTGACGTCACACTAATAGAATTTTTTCATGTTAATGAACTAGATAAATCATTGGAATATAGTCGGAATGTAGTATATTGATACAGCTTGAGTTTAATTCATTGGTATATATTAATTTCACATAATTTACAACCCAAAATATTGTTTTGGTTATGTTGAATTACTTAAAAAATAATACAACAAAACAAAATTATCTCATTTAAAAGTTGTTACATTAGTTATGTTGAATAGTAATATATATATGATGTTTTATTTACTTGTTTACGAGATCACAAAAATAGACGATGAAGTCCACAGTGTTTGGGTGGTAAGGGATACTCCTGGGGTGTTAAACGCCCGCAAATTTGATTTCCCTAAATTCAAAAAAATTTCGGATATTTCTAATACGGATATAGACCTATTTAACCACCGTTACAAATATCCAAAAGATAATTTATTTGTCGGGTATACTTTTCCCAAGAGAATAATCTAGACTCTTCTATAAAATCTAGAAACTTCTTTTTTTTTTGTCAACAATATTGGGCCACAACTGGCCGGCCCAGTAGCCAAGTTCCTGCATAGTACAGGCAGTGGGACTCGATCCTGAGATGTGCAAATGCGCCTGCCATTTAGTGGACTTACCCCTACCACTGGACTAAAGGCCACTTGCTAAGAAAAATAGATGATAAGATCAAAACTTTATCAATAAATAAAATAGAAAAAGATAAGACAAGCAAGATTATCAACAAGGAGTTTATGATGGAGGCTCCAATGTCAACAAGCTAGTTTAAACATGAGGCAAACTAATTCAGCGGTTTGAGCAAGTAAGTTTAGGATGGAGTCTCCAAAGTTTTCAAAGAAACAATACTTTAGCCAGAATTAAATGTGTTCAAGGGTAGCTGAGAAGAACTACCTAACCCACCTTACAACATTATCTATGATACTCGAATTTCTGATGTACAAATACTATGCCGTCCGTACACCATCATAATACTTTTTAAATAGTTCACCCAATAACTCTACTTATTTATCCCCATTTTGCATGAATTACCATGGTAGGTTTCTAAAAAAAAAAAAAAATACAGATATATATATTTTTCAATATTTGGATGGAAATAATCTGAATCCGAACCCCAAATATTATCAAGTGAGACTATAATAGGACTTTCAAAAACAAAAACAAAAAATTGAAATCGAACTTCAGTAGATAAAACAATATCCTTTATATAGTTTTATTTGATTCAGATAATGTAAACTTGACAGATGTTTGGTAGACCAATAACAGAAATGGGCAAACTTAGATCAAACTCTTGGCAGATTATTTATTTGATAGAAATGTTGTAACTTAAATGGTTCATATAACAGATTCTTTTTTTTTCATTGTATGTATCAACGATTCAAATATGTGTAATTGGTAAGTAATATTTTCTTGAAAGTTAGAAATAATTTCTTTATATTTAGAAAAAATGAAAAATTAAGAAAATAATTTTCTATTTAAGTGAGAAAAAAAATTTAGATAGACAACATGTATCAAAAATGGACAAGTATTTTTGTAAAGAGGTTAAATGTCATATCTACAAATATTCATATACCAGAGTTATTTGATTTGATTTCAAGGAGTCTTGTAACCATTAACCATATGTACTAGGATTTGGAGTTTGGGTATTTGTTATAGAGATTTGGAGTTACTTTTGGAATTGACTAAAATATTGATTTTTACGGAGACGTCTAGTGAAGTTTCCGCGGAATGTTGAGACTTCACCTGAAGTCTCCGTATTTTGGAGGGGTTATTTTTGAAGTTGA